>JAMKCH010019965.1:0-21232 GCA_023653785.1 Ophioderma brevispina | reverse complement strand
TGTTAATTGGATATTCTGCAAACAAATAATTACTAATACATATTCTCAGTGGCGTAGCAGGGGGGCGGGGAGGGGGGCCGCGGCCCCCCACTAATTGATTTCGTCGGTTGAGATGAGATCGTGTCAGTCTGCGCTAATTTTACAACGAACGATAATGCAACAGTGAAAGTTCCCATTTTAACCGCTTAGGGAAGTCGTTTGTATACAAATTGCCGGTATAGCAGAAAACACAAGCAATAGAATCATCATCATCATCATCATCGACCAGTAGCATCTTGTCGTCGTCAAGCTGGATGTTTAATTATTTCATCGTTATTGCACCTTCATCACGCCATCGTTATTGCCACATCATCCACCGCACTCGTTATTCTTATCATAATGGCTTCATCGGCATCATCATTTAAATAGTAAAAGCCCGTTGCTATAGTAATCGAACCTACCAACATTAGAAATAAAACGGGTTTCATGCAGTCGAATACGTATTAGACTCCTTAGAACAAACGAACAAACATTGGGATTTGACAAACTGTCAATCCATTCAGTGGCATTTTGAATAAGAAAAAACGTTGTTTTTCATGTTATGGTAATTTAAATACTGTAGTCAGTTAGTAACCCATCATGTCTTTAACATACACACTTAAAATAGCCATTTCCTTTTATTCATTTAATACACGCTTCATAAGTAACTCAACTTTCAAAAGCCGTTTTCTCCGAACTAGCATATATGCTGATTCGACAGGATGCAGAACCCAACGACGATATGAACCGTAGCGGTCTCCCAAAATGATCCCCAAACACACGCTTTTGAATATCTCGACGCATAACACCGCCGCCGCGCGCCCAGTGGCTGTAAGCCTGTATTAACTAAAAGGGGAATCTCTGCTCATTACAGTCCACGGTAGGGTATTTAGCCGGCTGACTTGGTTTTCAGTTTGTAGACTTATGGACCCATCTTTTTCAAATTCATGCGGGACAAGTGAATATTAATTTTTAAAGAACAATATACAGATGTTGAATCTTAAAAAGAATTTTATTATGGGAATACCAGCCAATTTTTGGAAAAAAATAAAGATTTGCTGACGTCAGGCATTGATTGGTTTTATATTTTGCTTCGGGGGACCCATTCAGGTAAAAATGACGTACGATCCATACATTGGAAAAACAACCGATTATCGTATCGTAAGTCGGTTTTTGAATCAGTAGGGAAAAGTGAAATTTTGTACGTTTAGACATAATAAACCGTGTCTTTGGAAACAAAATAAATGCACTCTGGGGCGAGGCCCATATTACAGACCTTGATTTAACATAGTCGGATTTATATAAATCGGTCGCCCCCCGAAGAGCAAACTGATATCTGATACCGGACACGTGACCTGGTACCTGACACGTGACACCAACTATTCATCTCGTTACCGTTTATAACTACATAGCGGCACGCGCAAGATTCTGTATCTCCGGTGTCACAGCGTAAGCGATCAAGATGTGAGACGATACTGTAGTAAGACTAGTTTCAGGGGGGGGGGTCGGACACGATCTTGCTCGATTGGGCATTGGGGATTTCCCAAACGTAATTTATGGAATTCCTACGTGTATTCTCTACGGCAGCCTCGGTCCCAGGACAATAAACAAATCATCTTTAAACCTTTGTTCAAAAGATCGTAGTAATATCATGTAATTAAGAAAAAAATATGCACTCAAATCCGTCGGGGTTAGTGGATTCACCCCGCTGTGTGTAAAATAGTGTAATTCCAATAACGGTCTTAGATTTAAATATTTGTGACCACGCCTAGTCTTTAGTCAAGTGTAACCGTTTCGATATGCGTAAGAAGCGCCCTCCTACCGTTAAGTCTTTGAAACAGACTAGCCACCGGAAGTTGATGCCGTTTTGAACCCCTGGACTAGTTTCAATGAATTTGAAGGCGTAGTAAAATACCCTTTAGAACCTAACACCTAAGATGATATCATCGCTCTTCTACCGAACCTGCTTGATGCTCAGGTCGGTTAGGCGTCGTGCATGTAACGAAGGTCGCCAGGTTCGAATCCGGCCAGCGCAAATGGGTTTTTTTTTCAACACTATAGTGCGGTGGCCATCTCCAGGGAAGGATTAATAAATATATATTATTTTAATGCAGTTCCAAGTAAGATGTGGTAACTTTTCCTGACGACTTACCAGCATCGGGGTAAACTATTATCTTAAATTGTTTTAACATGTTCAAAATTAAATCAATGCAAATATGCTCCTTAGTGATTAGCACATGAAACAGTAATAGTAAGCAGGTCAGGTCACGCATGAATTTGAAACATTTCACCTGCATGCAATAACATTGGTTCCGAATTGACACACTCAACTTGGTTTACATCCATTTCAGGTGATGTATTTCAGCTGTGCCTTTAATTTGGTTTGTATTGAATGTACACAAAACTCCAGGAACTTAACCTGCAAAAGTAATTCTTATCAAACATAATACCCTTGAAACATACGCGCCCTGGCTACAGAGCTATGCGCGCTCTGTAGCCATGCGCACCGATCACTCTAATATCAAAACAGCCCTCCTATATCTTAGTATACAACCCCAAAACCATTGCACACCTCCTGGATCTGATTGGCTTGGTGATTAGTAAGACTAGTGTGCCATAAGGGCAAGCATATTCTAATACTGGGGCGAACATATATTTGGAAGACGAGGCTGATCGTCTACAGAAGCCACAAAACGTTTTCGAAAAAATTACAACATATAGATTCGTTGAGCCTTTCTTATCATCCCTAACCTGATATCCCAACAGAGATTGGTTTGAATTGTCACACCCAAAAGTTTATATAGAATCTGTAGCGTACTTTCTTTGTCCGTACTTATAAAATTTGGAAAATTGTGGTTTTTTTTTTTAATTTCTTTGTTTGTATGTTTGTTTTTAAATCCTAATCTTCCACAATATGTGTTCACAAAGTTCAAATTTACACGTCTACAGTTTCATTCTTACCATGAAAATTCCAGAAGTCAGAAGTTTCGTGTAATCTGTTCTATTTTTTAACTGCAGGTAATCAAACATTGAGAGTTTGGCCGGACCAATTGAAGCATTTAACCGAGAACAATTTAAAAAAGAGTTGAGGAGTCTATTTAAATCTTTGGCAAGAAGAGATAGTAGGTAGCCGGTGCAAAATTCGGCGGTGAATAGCTGGAGTGTTCTACCAGATTGAAGCCACATGATGCTTGCGCATGGCTACCATAGATTATGGACTTCGGCCATTGTCATGCTCATGATGATGGAAGAGCACCCCCGGTGTCAGCTTCCTCTCCTCAAACTTTCTAATTTTCTCGCGTAATTGCTTCAATTGGTCCGGCAAAAAACCTTCGATGTTATTTAATAATAGTGCACTTTTGCATTTACATATTTCTCTTTGCATTTCATTTTAAAATTTTTTTTTATCTTGACCGACTTGCCAGTTTGTATGCTCGAGTACACGATCAGTATTTTAGTTTTTAATCCACCAGTTTAAACCTGCGTATCAGTATGTTTGTACTTTACTAGTTTACTGGGAAAAAATAGTTATATTTTCGAGCATGTCTTTTCAAACAATTAGTCTTTTTCATCAAACATCATTCGTGTGGCTGAGTTCATGGCACGTGCAATCTTTTATTCTGTCGATCATCGAACACAAAATTCCCCATTCCATTTCCAAGTATACACGCCTCGCAGATGGAAACTAATAGCCCTGGAGCTAGCACACATTTTAACCATCTTCAAGTACAAAGGTTGAGTGATTAAATATGTTGACAGACTGACTGGGACCTCTGAAAAACGTGATTCTTAAGTTGCCGCAGGGGTGCCTTTAAGAGAGGGGCCAAAACAAAGTTGTACAGGGGTCAACTTTGTAAAATTGATCCATCGTGTTGAAAAGCACACCATGTATGTGCCTAACCATAAGGGATTCAGAAAAGGTATAGTTTGTAATAGGTACAGCATAAAGGTTCAGAGTTATAGGCTAAAACAGCAAAAATGCCAATAAATAGGGCAATTCAGTTGTACAGGGGGCAAATTTTAAAGTGCTCGATTGGATAAAAAATGGTGCAAGTATTGGTGGAGTTCATAGGATTAAAATAAGGAATAGTTGGATTGTCTTAAAGGACTAGTTCCCGATGTAGGGGGTAGAAGGTCAACGTCCATTGCATTCAATTGGGCTTGATTTGTGTTACCCCCCTTACTTTCTTAAGCAAGCATTTGAGACACTCAAAACTATCCTTAATTTTATCCTATGAGCTCCACCATAATTTGCACCATTGTTTTCCACAATCGGAGCATTTTCAAATTTGACCCTGTACAACTGAAATTGACCCTTTTTATTGATTTTTTGGCTGTTTTTAGCCTGACTCTGACTTTAGGCTGTACATATTACAAAACTATACCTTTTCTGAATCATTATGGTTAGACACATAAGATGGTGTGCTTTTCAACTGATTGTATCATTACAAATTTGACCCTGTACAAACTTTGTTTTGGCCCCCTCTCCTTAAGCACCACTTGCGGCACTTTAGAATCGCGTTTCATGTTTACTGTCAGTTGTCAACATTTTGTCATCACTCAAACCTTTTGTTCACTTGAGATGTGTTACAAATGTGTGCTAGCACTCCTGGTTTAATAAATTTCCCTATTATGTGGCCTTGTTTTATAGACATATTATTCAGGTTTTGGTTCTTTGCTCGACCAAATAATTATTAGTCTTTGCAAATTTTAATCCTTTTTGACATTTTGTCCATGTTCTTTGTGCCTGTGCACTTTTGGCCATTGGTTATCTGTGCCATTTCTTTTTAGAATGCTATTGATACAAAATCAATGACCATCGGATTTTATTATACTAGCTAAAAAAAAATATTCGTATTAGGTGATAAAGTATAATATCCGGAGGTACATAATCCGGGCTCCATAGACGACAACGGAATAAAGCGTAAAAACTAATTTTGGTGAAGTCAAACTGAATCGATTGCCCTATGTTCACCATGGTTCCCGGATTGTGAGCCCGAGGATTATATTGCTGCCAAACTGTTGTTAAATGAAGAAAAACCGTGAATTTTACAATCCAAACTGCTCAGCATTTTCCATAATGAAACTATTTCATTATTTATTCATTGACAAGTTCAGAAAATTCTACTAATTATTTTAAAAAGATCTCTCCTTCTACAAATTCCCATTTACGTTGTCCTAATACAAATTATGGGAACGATGGGCCTTACTGAAATGTGCGGGTTCAATTTTTTTTTTTTTTTTTTTTTATGGCTTGTGGATTTTGGATTGCGTGCCTGTATTACGTTGTTTGATAATCTTCGCAGCTGTTAACGATAACAAATTAATTAATGAAATCTGTTTTAATAATAGTTTGATGAATTCACGGACATGGAACTATCAACACAGCTATAAACTCTATTTAATAATTACATTAAACTATAATACGCTCTCGGTCTAATAATCAACTGTTTCAGGAAACCCGCAGATGAAAACAGGGAAATATTTAATTACACATAAAACGGTGGCAACGTTTATAAAGAAACCAGCAATCTATCGAAATATGACGATATGAGAAGATGCAGATGTTAACTACATCATTTATATTAAAAGATTAGAGGGCTAACAACTTGCATTAAAATCTGAAATATTATCCCACCTAGGTCACTCATATGAAAACTGTACTTTTGTGAGGCGCACTTCCTGTGAAAAAATCTTATTGCTTCTGTCAATTCAAATCGCTACCAGCGGTGTTCTAACATTAAGGAGGGTCTATCTGTGAATTGGATGTTATACTCTGAACTACTCTGAATGAAGTCACGATTTTATACTGTGTGCCATTGTATAAGGAAATGTTACGAGCTTGATGCGTAAGTACTTCCGAAGTGCTTCTTATAACAAATTACAATGAAGTGGGCCAAGACCCAAATTATCAATTTATTTATGAATGGCTTCCAAGCACATGCTTATGAGGACTCCCGAGATGGCAGCTACGAATGGAAAATCTCCACATCCTACTATCTATGGTCATGAGACTGGTTTGCCTTAGAGATGTAATGCCTCTGGCGGCACAACTCTCTTCCCGGGACTCTCTTTCAAACAATCAGTCAGCACTTTTGTGATCGTCATTTAGGGCGTGGACATTGGACTAGAGAAAACTTCAAGAGCAACGCGGGGAGATCTGGAGGTGGTCATTATGATAATATGACCAAATTACTAAAATTCGGCGTGGCGCTTCCTATAGATTTCGTCGTGGATAGATGAGTTGACACCTAGAGTGGCCCTGATGTGGTAATTGTGGTCTATCCCTATGATTTCAGGGATCCTCCCGAACAGGGCATTTCATTTGTGCCCAACCTCCTTTCATCCTTAGCTTTAAGGGTATTGGTTCTGTGCCTTTGAAATGTTGATGTCCTTGAAAATTCTTATTGTGTTAACTGACCGGAAGCTCAGAAGAGATTATAAGTCTATTATATGCAAACAAGGAGGAATTGCTTGAGGAAAAGTGCCAGACGCTGAGTACAACATTATAGTCCAGGCTACAGACCATGTGACCTTGTTATAACATATATATAATGTTTTTCAATGTTTTCTAGACCAGTTTTTCCTGCGGAATCTGAATCCGATGGATGCCAGACGTAAAACCTTGAGCATTTTTGAAGAAACTCAAAAATTCAAAATGGCCACCAAAACACTGAAAACTCAGATGTTACTACTCAGAAGTTGTAATTGTTTTGCCTGTCCAATCAAAGCACCCATTTTGGACCAATAAAAATGTGATTCATTAACCCCACCACCTAATTAAAAGATTCAATATGGCCGCCAATATAACCAAACAAAGCATCTGATCTTTACTACTTTTGACCGTAGAATGGTAACATGATATATATATACCAATGCTTAAGCAATCAAAATATTCAGTGAAACAATTATGAATTCGCTTTCAACAATTTGCTAATCAATCAAATCATAAACCATTTAAATGGCTCCAAATGGCAAATTCATACTACTTTAAAAGGCCAGAGCTGCCATGTTTATATAATCCTGAACTGCTTCAGACACTTTAAATATCATCACATAATGAAAGTGATTGGATATCTGCAGATGGCACCAAGATAGGCGTTCAATATGGCTTGTCAAATGTCAATCAGTAAAGGTCGGTATTCATTCATTCCTGTAGGGCTAAATAATATATATTTTGTGTTTTTAGTTGGATTATCACTTTCCAACCCCCGATAAGGCTATCGTAAGTGTTATTGAATCGTTTATTTCCATCAATACCCCACATGGATACCAACGGACGCCCAAACCTACCAAAACAAGATACATATCTCTCTAGACTATTACTACATTGGCTTCCCAATAAACAGAGGGCAGTTTTTAAAAGATTCTTACTTTCTCTCACCTATAAGGCATCCCACAGCAATGTCACACTGCCTATATATCTCTAAGCTCATCCAGCTGTATTCACCAACGAGAACTTTGAGATCATCTTCTTGCGCCCAGCTGAGTAAATCTGCCAACTCGTCAACAAAGTTCTATGGTGGTAGATTTTTTGCTTACGCAGCAGCTCATTTGTGGAATAAACTCCCTAACAGTATCCGCTTAGCTCAGTCGCAACTATTTCAAGTCACGTCTGAAGACATACCTATTTACACAACATTTTCGCTCCTGATACGTATCCTTTTTCTGATGCAGGTACCACAATAATATAATTCTGTGATTTTTTTTCCTTTCTTTTCTTATTCTCTACCTTCATCCAATCCGTTTGCCTAGGATAGTTGTTTTCATCAGATTAGAGAGGGTAGAGGCATCTGAATCCAGGAATGATCAAGACTTAACCGATGTCGCTGTGGGTAACAATACACACAATCCCACAGCTGACGATTCAGGTGTATCCCATATGTTCTTTAGTATGGAGGCAACTGGATTGTCTTTCTCTTCTATCTTCACATAGATATATGCTTGAAATTTTCCACTTAACTTTAAGTTTTTTGAACTTGTGTATAATTGATGTATATCCTTTGGTTGTTTTAAATATTAGAATTTTATCCTTCTATTTTGTATTGTCTATGGATTTTTGTATCTTGCTCCTTTCTATGTGAAAGCGCCTATAGGCATCTGCAATTAGGCGCGATTAATATTGGTATTTTATTATTATTTTTTAATTATTATGATTCGGATTTTCGCCGCATAGTAGTGCCATTTACAGCCTATATTGGATACCCATTTCGGATGGCATCTTCATGTAGCGATTCCTCTGATTACCTAAAGGTGTGTACATTGATCTGATTGACTTACAGGGATATACCAGACACTGCAGTAGTAGGTTAGACACAGCTATCCAGTATAGCCATCTTAGAGTATCTGAAGCCCATTTTTTGGATCCTATAATGACGAATTTAATTATCACATCTATACCATCACATAAGGAATAGACAATAGTCCACTAAATAATGGAAGTTTCCGTAACCTTACCCATCTGACCACACTTTTTTTCTGACACACTTATGAATTCGTATAAATCATGGAGACGTATGATAGAGTGTGGCGAGGAGGCGCCTGTTTGCCATCTTGCAACAAGTTCCTCCAAACTACTAATACGATCCAAGATGCTATACAGCACGTTTTGAATCAGAGTAAACATAGAGTTGACTGATCTCAGATCGAACTAAGATGATTGGGGCCCGTTTTCAAAAGATTACGATGTCGATGTATCAAGCGTAACTCGATTAAAGGCGACTCAGATATTTCCTGAGAGGGCGCCCTCAATTTCCAAAAAAATCGTGTTTTTTGCATGTACAACATGCTTGTCCATATACTGATAACTGTGTGAAATTGCTAAGCTTAAATGAATTCCTTCATTAGAATCACAACTTTGTTATAAAATTCCGGATCCGGAATTTTTGTATAACAGTATCCGATGGGACGTAATACTACACATACCCTGTTTTACTGCAATCAAACGAAAAATCCCTATTCATCTCAATTTCAGCATTGTGCATTTTAGGTTACTATCTTAGTTCTAGTGACTATTTTGTCATTATTACACAAACAAATCATATTTCGAAATCTCTGAGTCCAGACTTTTAAGCGTAAGTTTGAACTTCAAACAAGTTCAACCTCATCGTGATCAAGTTAACGCTCGATAAATAAACTACAATTGATCGTAAGTCTTGTGGAAACGGGCCCCTGATATTTCATGTTTACATCATCTTCACATCAGAGAGACGACTTTGGGTCCTTTGTATTCAAAGCACGGGCGCTCAAAAGTCAGCAACATTCAACTGACCTGGTATATTGAATCCATTGAGGAAAACGATTAGAGAGTTAATGCACTGACCTCTCACATGGATAGCGGGTCATAGGTCGCCGATTGAATCATCAGGAAGTTGGTTTTGGACCTCTACAATATGGCGGTAAACAATCATACACCTTGTCAAACAATAGAACATATGTTTGAATTGTGCCGGCAGCAGGTGTATGCCATGGTTTCCGCCATATTGTAGAGTCCAAAACCAACTTCCTGTTTGTTTCCCCGCGACCATGCACTGTGGGCAAGCCGCTATCCATGTGTAGATGTCGGTGGTTTAATTTAGCTATAATGCGTTTACGTTACTTGAATGATTTATAAGCACATAATTTATTTCCCTCCCTGCTCTGCAAAAGAAAAAATGGTGGTCACTCCCTGACATAATTTACAGTGTAGCTACATGTTTTGCGATACATTTAAAAGCATTCAGACCGGGATTCAGGCATTGTCCTTAGGCTTGTAGTAAGATATGATTGGCAATTGAAAGATGGATTAGCCGGGATTAGCACATATCAATAGCAATGGTCTGTGAGCTATGACAGACATACTTTTCAAGTTTGGTAAATGCTGGCAGAAATGATGTGGTGTCAGCATCCTTGTTTGCCCGAAATTGCCACAAACGGCCACCTCCACCTAGAACTCTGCCTGTTTTTACTTTACTGTTTTACAGAATGGAAACCTCCAATTGGTTTTCAAACTCGTGGGAAGTGATTTAGTAAGGGTCCTTTTCATTATGTCCATTTTTTCTCATGCCATTAGTCCCTTAACAATATTAATATTTACTTTCATTTCAGATCTTCTCTTTGTACTACTAAGCGGCTGAAAGTACTAAGGAATTTTTAACGTCGTCAATTGGCTAACTGTTGCGTACTAACCTTCAAGAGCGATGAGTACTGCCGATTGGGCTATCTGGAGCTTGCGACGATATTGCAAGATTTCTAAAAATTGTAACAATAATCGCCTTACTCTTTCTTTCAATCTTTAATATGTCTAAGCAAATCTTGTACATGGTTAACATGATACTGCTCCAGGGGATATAATCTTGGGTGGATTAATACCCGTTCATACATATGATGAAACGACAGAAAACTGCGGAGATAGCAGAAGCATCAATCTTTGAAAAAGGTGGAAGCTATTGTTAATATACAATACAACAGGTGAATCAAAACAGCTTTGTTTCTCCCAAGTATAACGCTTGGATTTGAGATATATGAACACATGTTCATATAGGCAGAACGCCGGGAATGTTAAACTTTATGTCCCTCGACAGGAGAACCGACGACGGGTGCACAGCTAGTTCATTAACCTAAATATAGACTTCCGATAGTTGGGTAGTTGGTGCACAAGCGCAGCTCATCCAGCGTTCAAGCGGCCATTCGCTCGCCTCTATCATTCCCACAGGTATCGTACCTATCACCCAGTGATGATCTCACAATCACTTAAGGTTTCCATACTTTCTTAGAACAGTGGGTGCTGATGGATATCAAGTGAAATCATCGTTGATATCTCCTTCACTACTACTGGAAGTACGTCTCTTTGTCTACTCAAAGACACCTACGTATAAACGGGAGACTGGGCTTTTGAAGCTTTGGCATCGCGAAACAATATCTGCATTGGACTCTCACAAGCATTTTTCGATTTGATGTAGTTGATCGCTACAACAATCTTATCAAGGATTTGCTTGATATTCAGCAGACTACAACGCCACTGTGGTAATACTCTTCCTTCATTGAGAGATGGCAAAGCACATATTTTCGGCAATAACTGAGATGAATGCTCAGAGGAGTTTATTTTGTGATTGGAAGCGATTGTTGGGAATTATTGAGAGGAAGCCGATAGGAGAAACGAAAAGCTGCTATAGGTATCAAAATTATGGTTAAAAATCATAGTTGTAATACGAAAGAGTTAAAGATGTTTAGACATTCTAACATTGTAAACTTTCACGAAGCGCAGAAATAAACGGTTTTTTGGAAAACCAGCTAAAGGAATTATGGTACTCTTTTTAAAGAATTTAGATACGCACCATATTTACTTGCTCCTTTTCTGTGGTTTTCAATATATTTGCTTCGATTAATCTGATATGTCAAATTCTGAAAAGAAAGGTTGTGGTATGACACCGTCCCGGAAGACAACGTTGCAGTAATAATTTGTCATACCTTCTTGTTTCCAATATAATACCAGCATGGGAGTATTGCAAGATTTCTTTACCATAAATCGACCTGATCTGACCCCTAAATATTGATACAAAATGATATTCATTTCCTTTGTTTATCTACCCTTGACGTTCATAATTCCCATTTTCAAACACCCCCCAAATACCTGCTTTTTAAGTACCGTGTTTCCGATGAAGACATCCTACATTATATTTATACTTCCTTGCAGGATCTTTTACATTAGTCCCGCATCACGATCCTTCCTGACTTCAACGAATTACCGATCTTCTCACGCCGGTAACCTCTACCAAATCTTGGGCCTTCAGATATTTCTGCAACTTACGCCAACTGTACCCCGAGGAACAAGTGCATCTAATCCCAATTGCAACGATCCCGGACTCATCATAAGTTTGTCTCGAAACATCATCCCATGAAACTCTTGTTATTGACATGTTCTTAGCATTTGTTCACGCCTTGGACAGCTTAACACAAGAACTTTGTCCAAATACTCGGCTATGCCAACAGTTGCCTCCTATTGAAGGAGATAATCTACTCAAACATCTATTGAAAACGAATTTTACAAGTCCTGCAAATGGTCGCGTGAGCTTTAAGTTAAATGGCGATGTTTCAGGAAGGTACGCAATTAGATATCTCCAACGTTCTAACGACAGTAGCTATACCTTTGTTCCAGTTGGGAAATGGAATGAAGATACTGATAGTGAAACTGTCATATACCAGGATGTCCCTTGGTATCTATGGGAGGACGCCTCACGCCACAACGACACGGGAGTACCCAAATCTGTATGTAGCGAAGCTTGCAAACAGCGGGAGAGGAAAAATGTGGACCTAGATAATGCATGCTGTTGGACTTGTAGTACGTGCTACAAGCATGAAATTGTCGTCAATAATAGTACCGAGTGTCAGTCGTGTATCGATAAAGCACAGCTGATATTTGCCTGGCCAAATGAAAATTTTACAGATTGCGTTCCATTGAAAACAAGCAAAAATACCTGGGCATATCCAATTTTAAGTTTTTTCAGTTGTTGGAATTATTTCTACGATTGTAATAATTTGCTTCTACATATACAACCTTGAAAATGTCCTCATTAAAGCTTCAAGTCGTGAGCTGTCTTCCATCATTTTTGTTGGTGAGTATTTAAGTCGTCACATTATTAAGAACGACTGATTTTGAATCACTCATGGTCGTCCTCTGATTATTTTAACGGGACACAGGTGGCTAGAAAAAATATTCAACAAATGAAATGGTCTTACTGAAATCACTTCCACATAATTGAAAACACTTTGATGTTTACATTCGGTAAAACACAGTACAACCAGCAAGAGTTAATTCCTGCCATGGAAAATCAAGGTGTTGACATCCTAACCAGAATTTTAATTTGTCTAGCATTTTTTGACAAAATTAAAAAGCATTCAGACATTGAACTTAGGCTTATATTATCTGACAAGTGAAAGGTGGATTAGCCGGGTTTAGTACATATACAAGAGGCCATGGGTCTCTGAGCTGATGACTGCATGCTTTGGAAGAATTTATATTCTGCCACCACCCTATCGAATTCGACATGTTAACAAGGATAACCGCATGTTAAGTGTTAGCAGAAATACCAAATTTATCATTTGATTTGTTTTAATTAATGGTTCGGCATATAACGGATTTTCTGAGTGTCTATTATGTGCTGATCACACTTATTAATAATATGATAATCCTACATAAAAAAGAAACAACAAATCATCAAAAGAAAAATTTATCTTGACATGACGATTTAGTAACTCCCAGTCGACAGTATATTTACCTCACTATCGAATTAATGCCCTACAACCGACCCCTCTCACATTCTTATTTTTGAATACATTACTGCACTCTAGGCGTGAGTGTTCTACACTGCCAAAACTGGTTTAGAGATTAAACATTTGTCTAAACACATTTCTGTCTCACTTTGTAAGCATGTCGAAATGCTTAACACGTTATGTGTGAATGGCTAGTGGTTTTTAGTAATTAACATTGATGTTTAGCAATTTGACATCTGTTAGTTTAACTTTTAAACATGTTTTACAAAGTGAAGGCAAGAAACGTGTTCAATTGCTAAACACACTTTTTAGAGTGTAATCGACAAATGGTGGCTTAACCATTGCAAAATAATTCAGTTCTTCAGAAATGGCTGAAGAACCATTTAGAACAATATACTTTATTTCTCGGGTGTAATCATTTACTTGATTCATCGCGTACATTGAATTGAGTTCGCTTCGTCATAGATTCTGCTTGCTAGAATCATGCATATAGGCCCTCCCATTCTCATAATACAAAAAATTAATTACAAGCCGCTTGAAACTCTGAATGAAGACTGAAATACATTATTGCTCGTCCTGTAGCCTCCCACATTAACACAGTCTCTGTGGTTGGCCCATTGGTATTTCTCAGCCTGAAAGAGGAGAGCTCCGTTTCGAGACCGTTAATTTTTTCGTCCTTTATTTAGTAGTTCTGTGCTCGCCCGTTTATTTCTTTCATTTGTAACAACCTGAGGCCGAGGTGTTTTGAATTTTCCTGTTTTTTCAATTGTCCTTTATTGTTTAACACTATGAATATTCATCAGAACCGTGCTTTTTTCCTCGGAAGTGTCCAGAGCCCACTTTCGGAAAAAATACGGTCTGATGGATATTCATAGTTTAAATAACGCTCTCTGAACCGCTTTCGTAACTATAATTGATAGTTGAACAAAAGAAGAACAATTGATAATGATGAAAAGAATTCGTTCATTCATTCTTTCATTCCTTCCTTCATTCAAGGCATACTTATTATATATGTATTTATACCCAATACGGCATTTATCTAATTTTATAACCATGCTCTGCTATTTATGTCTGCATTTATTTATTATATTTCACCTTTCCTCATTTTAATTTTCTTATTTTTTTCGGAATTTAATCTTTATTATTTGTTTCATTAATTGTCCTGAACATACAAAAATTCCTTGTGTAAAAACCTCTTAGTTTCCCTTATTTTGAGTCTAAATTTTCAAATTGACCGTTACAAGTGCCATTTGAAAAGAAATGCAGGACGACTGTTTCTTGTGCCAACCTTTTCAAATGGGGGACAAAATGTTCACTTCTCGCTCGCGCCGCCCGCTATCATGTTAGATAAGTTCAGTGATGGTTTCCCGCAACCTCGCTATTAACCCCTGGGCACTGACCGATTTGATTGGTTATTCATATGGTTATTATGTAATGGGCAATGCAGCAACATGTGAGAAAAGTTTTTGGGTGCAGACCTTTTGAAGGCTATTATGATTGTTTGCTCAGAATCCTGAAAAAAATGACGAAACCAAGTACTGGCAGAATTGATGCCCATTACTGGGGGTATCCAACCCAACCCGTTTCGCAAATATTTGTACGTCTTCCACGCTTGATACAAGCCCATATGGCTCGCGCCCGGAAGGGCGGCGAGCTATATAGAGATTACTTTCAGAGAGCCACCTGCTAATTTTCCAATGTGCGAACGAGGCTGAATTAACATATTTGAGATGTTTTCAGATACATACTTTGTGGCATCTGCTCGAATATAAACAAGAACACTCGCTGAATTTGACCAATATATGAAAAGGATTTCATGTTCCTCCTTTTTTGATAACGATAACATACTGTTTGATTTGAAAGAGGCGTGGTGTCCCGGTTGGTGCGCCTATACCCAACATTGTGTTTGGCCAGTCGATGGCGGCCAAGACTCTTTCAATATAGCAACCATCGAAACGAACATGTAATCTGCGGCTAGCTCTCCTCGATACAGTATAGGTCCACGCAGAGTTAGTGAATTGCACTAGACTTAGTAGATTCTGGATGGTTGGTTCTTAGATACTACTTGGTTGTTTCTTTCTTTAAAATGCTTCAGTTGTAGTGATCTTGACTAGGTTTCAGGTAGAGAGTTCCCTTCGGGTTTATTGTCATCAAGCCCGTTTGTGCGAGTTCACATTGGTGTTTACCCCACTTTGGGTCTATGTCTTGTTCGAAATTGAGATGAGATGCCCTAACTACTGGCTGCCAGTGGGTGTTGGAATGTGTAAACGGGTGTATTTTATCAGAGATATAGTTCCCACGACTCCGCGACGGGGTGAAGAATAGGCACTCAATTTATTATTCCGCTGTCGTCGATGGAGCCCAGACAAAGGTTCTAGGGTACCACATCTCCTTTTACACAACCAATACAACCGGATATATCTGTGAGATCAATGCCATTGAACCAATATACAGATACTGGTAGGACAGGTGGTAGCCTTCCCAATGAGCTAAGGTTTGCAGGCATGGGCAGGTACAAAAGAAAGACACTAATAAAGAAATTTTAGGTGCTAGTGTGCAAAAATGTCAGTTCGTTTATTTCAAGGTTCACTCTCATGTTTGCACCACAATCCGCATCTCTATTTGCGGCTGAGGTCGCTCTTATCAACGATTACTAACTAAGTTTATTCGTTCGTCATTTCTCAGTATTCTTATTTCCTCTTCTTTCTGTGTGCGCTTTTTTCACGGGGTTCCTCGACTCTGGATCCTGTGGTCCTGCGCAATTATCCACCACTGGCCACCTCTCTAATCTATGTGTCTCTTGTGAGTGAAGACCTTTCGGCGTTCCGCGCTTCGACTAGTGTAAAATCAGCGAAACGACCGAAATTCATTCTTCCCAAACGCCCAGATAGCTTTTCTGACCTGTCCTTACGGTTATACCGTAATTCAATATGCTATCTTTATATGTAATTAATAATGGTGACCTAGAATCCGTCAGAGGCGGGGGCGCACGGAAGGGGTCAAATGCGTGTTAGCCAAAAAACCTCTTCGCGACCCCCGATTTCCTTTCTCATTTTTTTCTGACACATTAATATAAAATGTCGAAACTTTCAGCTTGTCGCCGTCTTTTCGACCTGGGTCGCCACAGAATTGGGATTTCATTAGTGTATTTTTTTCCGTAACCTTACCACCTTCCCTGCCACTCCACTCTGAATTCACAAGTACGACTTAAAGCCTGTAAAGGTTGTTGAATTCACATTTGTCAGGGAAGGTGGTCAGGTAACCCAGTCAGGTTTAGTCCCGGGACTAAATCTCTGTAAGTGCTCTAGTTTTTGTGTTACCACCTGCCTCCACCTACTAGAAAGTTGAAGCAATTTTTTTTTTTTAGTTAGAGCCTGTTTAAGATAAATTCGTTTTCATTATGAAAAAAAATCTGCAAATAGCGGCAAAATGTTTGCTACAGTCGATTTTATTTATTTCCACTGTATACCGCCAATTGGGCGATTCGGGGGCAATATTTTAGGGGTAGGGTAACAACACTTTTGAGCATAATTTCAAAACCTGCAATCCCCAATGGTCCTATATTTTTTCCTTTCTATAAATACACAAATAATTTTTATAAGATCTGTGCATTTTCATATCTATATTTGGTCTTTTTGGGTAGTTATAGCATTTAAGATAATAAATGGCATTTTTGGGTCAAAATTTAGCACATTTTTGTTATTTTTTGCTTGTTAAAATATGTTTTCCATAACTAATACATGACGAATTGAGCTAATTTTGTTCTTGTAGAAGATAACAATGCTGGTCAGTTTTTTGGAAAGTTTGAAACAACACCCTGTTGTGTTACTTTTTTAGTAAATGGCTAATAATTACGCAATTTTTCCGAAACATGTTATAAAAATCGTGATTTTATTAGCATGTTGAAGAGTTACGGAACGAGTGAACTTACTTTTCGTGCCCCTTGATGGTACAGTAATGGCCCAAAAGTTATTTTTGGGGTTCATTTTACATAACAAAGCACCATAATCAGGAAATAGCGTGTCTTAATGGCTTTGCCAGGTAACCAGTGGTGGCTAAAGTAGAAAATATGTATAAGACAATAACTTTTGACGTTATTTACACCATATCGCATGTCCTGCATATGGTGGACAATGTAGTAAATATATTTGAATCGAGTACAGGTCATCTGAGCTGTTACTGTTGCCATGGAAACGTGCCAAAGATTGTATTGTTGGAAGATTTAGGCACATTTTTAAAGTAATATGTCCATACACATTCCAAATTATTGAAAGGGTAACGAATAAGTAGCAGAGCAATTCGTGACAAATTGTGGGCATTGTTGCATTTTTATGATAAATCTCTGAATTTGTCACAATAGTTAGACACTAAGTGACCAAGGGGAGGGATTCCAGGGACCCACCTAAGGAAACCACTTTGTCCGACAAATTTTTTTTTGCATGAAATTTTTTTACCAACATGTAAGGGTTATAAGACAACACTACATCCTAAAAAATACTTTTATTATTTGGCTGCAAATTAGGGGCGAAAATTGGGCAAAAACCACCCCGGAAAATTCCAATAAGCCCGCACTTACATCAACCTTTTGGCAAAACTTATTTTGTTTTATATCTACTCTGAAGAACCAAATTACATATATATTATAACAACAAACTGCAATTTTCGACAATCTTGTATTTTAACGGGTGCTGCAAACTACACGTCATTTTCCCATATAGGCCTGTGTTGTACAGTAACGGTGATCAATCCTGAAATGGAAAAAGATGTTTGTTTCATCAGCAGCTTTTATAAGTATATGTGCACATATATCAGCAAAAAAAAAATGCTATAGTTTTCTTCGATTTTTAAAAATTATTCTCAATGACTTCCGTTAGTGCCCAGTGGGTTTCCATGGACTCCCCCCCCACTATTAACTCGTTTTGAAAAGAAGCGTATTAAAAGTCAGACATTACATAAAAAAAATCCCTTAATGGCCGAAAACATCCCACGCGTAAAGGACCAGCGCGAAAACAATCCTTGGTCTGGAAGCAAATGTTTTAACTAGAATAAAACAAAAGAAAGGAACATACTTCATTCAGCTTTTTAGTATCACTATGGGACCGAATAAGTCCTAAGTCTGTGTAATCCAGTGCCTAATATAGTTGGCCTTCCTTATAAGTGTTGGTTTGGGTATGTTCAATGATAATGTTCCCGTAGGATTTTGGTGCTAAAGTTGATTTTCCTTGCTGTTTTTCATTCAATAGGGACCGACAGTCAGAAAATGATTGGGTGCAAATTTTCGGACGGCTGTCCCCTTCTTCAAGGGTGAAATTTACACCGGGAAAAATTTAAAATCGAGTCAATTGGTTTTAATGTCTTAACTGTCGTCTCCTTTTAAGGAGTAAAAAAGAATATATTTTGCCCTAGGTTCGACGTTTTAGTTAAGTCTCTTACCCCATAATGGTTCAAGTCATCTGGGGTAAAAATGTACCCAATGCTTAGATTTTGTTGAACTGGTGATAAGTTGTTTGTATAATTGTCTCACAGGATCCAAAAATGTATTTTTTACAGTGTGGTGACATTTGGCTTGGCTATTATTTAGCAAAATTCGCAAGGGTTCTACTTGGTCTATGGGGGTCCCCAGAACTGTCCCTGTATGTCGCAGTGGTGATATCAAAAAATCAATTAAAATGCATTTTTCTGCTTCAGTAGACACAAGGAATCATTTGACCCACTTTCACACATCGGAAGCATTTAACCCCCAGGGTGACCTTGAACCATTTCTGGGCTATACCGCTTTACTAAAGGTCCGTAACCTTTGCAATAATATACTTTTTCTATCCTTATGAGGAGACTAACGCATTAAAGCACAAGTTGACTCGATTTAAATTTTTCCCTGTACTAACATTTTCCCCCCTTGCAGGAGGGGGCAACAGTCCGTAAATTTGCACCCCATCATTTTTTGTGCAATTTATGGTCCTATTGAAACCCAAACACCAGTAAAATCAATTTAGCATGAAAATCCTACGGAATACACACCAACCCCCCGACTATTATACCCTACTACCTCGATATAGAACATGTGCTTAAGTCAAAATTTGCTTTATTCTTTCGCCAATATTAATAATTTGAGATATATTCTTACCAAAATGGAGCACTTTATTTTTGTTACCCCTACACAACCCTACCAGAACTGTGGGGCTATTTTTGTAGAGCATTTTGGTCCTCCCATAACTCCCCCACCATAGGTTGCATATGGGCCAATTTTTTCAAGCTGGAATCCTTATCAACCTGAATACATTTGGTATGGTTTTAAAAAGATTGGAGAAATTGAGAATTTGCTCCTATGTAACTTGCTTTTTCCCCCTAACGTCAATTAAGGGGCAAATTGGTAATCAAATGCACAATTCTTTCACCAATTCACAAATGCTAGTTGGCAAGATAATGAATCAGCTCATTTGTCAAATCACTAGAGTATTTATGGTGCGCAGGAGTGGCGTGGCGCAATGCGCACCCGGAGAGTAAAAAAGTAAAAACACTGCAAGCTGAAACTTTGCAAATCCCCTGACTTATAAATATATGAAATTGATTATGTGGGTGTAGTATCAAATGTTAAACTAACCCACCAAGGGGAGTTCCTGTAACCTGACCATTTGACACATTTTTCTGACCACAAGTATGAATTTGGAACCTTGATGGAATAAACGTGGCTTTATTCCGTGAGGCGTTCGAATTCATAAGTGTGTCAGTAAAAATTGTGTCAGATCGGTCATGTTACGGAAAATCCACACCAACAAATTTCTGACCCTAATTAACAACTTGTGTGGTCTTGTAACCCGTTTCCAGACTCATGGCCTCGTACCCGTACTACCAGTCTATCCCATACACGTCCACATGGATCCGTACCACAATCAAATCTGCATATCTGGTAAACGACAAGCCATTGTAGAGATTTTAATCATATAATGACCGGTTTGAAAGTGAAAATTGAGAGAAGTTTGTATTGAATCCAGCAAAGGAAAATATTCAATTATATATTGAAATTGAACATACAACAATTATTTAATTCCCCACTATTGAAAAATTGATTCTTACATGTTTTTTTATGTTTTTTGGTTTTTTTAATTTTAGGTTATTTTAATCTAGCTGATGGTATTAAACATACTGCCACCACTCGCTGTCCGAATACAAATGTTTGGTTTGGATATGACAAAATATGTAGGAGTTTTAAAGGCCCAGGAAATGGAAATAGAATTTTTTTATTTTTGTGATGTGGTTTGTGTCAGTCTACAAGGAGGGACAGAAAGATTCAATATTTGGGTTGGTGATGACATAGTTTGTGGTACCATTGATTTTAAAGAGCAGTAATTGAAAATTCCAAGTGACTGGTGTGAATCTAAATTCATGACACTGACTGAAATCAATAGTTTCAGTAATGATGTCACTAGTGTATTAGTTTTTCTGGCCCTGTTTATGGAATGGAATGTTCCATAAGATTTGGAGTAGGTTTATATCATTTCCTGGGACCTTAAGATCCGGATTAGCTCGGGACAGCTTGATAAAGCAGCATATCGCTGAAACAGATATGTTTAGTAAAGGTGCAGCGAAAGATTTCTTCTAAACAGTGTCCCTAAATAAATGAAAATCCAAATTTTTGCACTGATGTAAAGCTTTCTATCAAAAACATCTGAAAAGGATTAAGCTGAAGAATTATTCTTTGAAAACAAACATTTTGAAATGTAATTTCAATAACGGACAAATACAAAAGTCAGGGCCTATTTTTTATTTAAAATATAAGCAAATCAAAATCAGCCTTGTTTCATTTTTTAAGCATTTCTGCAGCCAAAAAGAGAGTATGAAAGCCAGTACATATGGACATAGGTGGCGTGAAAGCGAGGGATTATAAGTCTGGGAATTCTGAAAACCTATTTGCACCTGAAAGAAAGAAAATAACAATAGCAGTGTTACAAAGATATGATACTCA
>JAMKCH010019964.1:0-49238 GCA_023653785.1 Ophioderma brevispina | reverse complement strand
AATTAGGTCCAATATATTTTTAGAGTATGAAATTTTCTACTTGGATGTGACAGTACCTACTGAGATGTATACACCGTACGATACTTACAAATATATGATAATGTATGTTTACTGAATGATGTGGCTTTCAAATTGCTGTATTGATTATTACTGGTGTGTGGAGCTAATCAAACTTTTAGGTTGGTTATAAGGGGCTTACTTTTCTTTCTTTTGTGGTCATTTGAAAAAAATTTTGGCTTCTCAAAAACTCATCACAAGGTTGACGTTTTCATAAACTGGAGAAAGCCAATGTTTACCAGAAGTTCTGTAAAGGTGTGTCTTCTCCTTAGGAAGAACCGGTTTTGATGGCCCCTAAAAAAAAACATGGTAAATCAACCAAAAATGTTGAAAACTAGGATTGTTAAAACTAAGGCATGGATCACCTTAATTTGGATCATTCTCATTTCAGACTGTAACAAATAACCCTTTTTTATATATCAAGAATCAATTTAAATTTTCACGTGGCAAATACGTTACTCAAATAGCGTTGCTATTGAACCGTTACTGTACAACGTCTATGCGAAAATGACAAAATTGCAACTCTACCGTATACTGAAAAATATGTCACACAAATACATCCTATGTGAACGGCAATACTGCAAAAGCAGATACTACCCTATGGGTCTGCGGCATAATAGGATTTTCGAAAATCCGTTTTTATGTTGCTAGCATTTTAAGTTTTGCAAATCATCATACTTAGTAAATTAATATTTTACTAATTAAGCCCCTTTGGAGTTTGAAATTTGGTGAATTGTAAGTAGTACACAACAAATGTTTGCCAAATTCTCCAAAGTAACAAAATGTGAATACATCACTCTTTGACTGGCAACGAATGGACCCAAGTTTGTATTGATCCTCAGCTCAGTGAAGTAATCCAAAAATTCCCAGATCATGGATATCATCCAACAAGGGCAATGCCAGAAATAGGATGGCCTATCATATCGGGCATGTTTTCATATGGCTCCCTTTCAAAGTCGATTGCAAATAATTTTATTACGCTTCTACCCAAGAAGCTTTCATCAGACAACTCATTGTCTTACACGAAATTTCCTCTGCTTGGTTTGTTTGTAAATTCAGTAACTTTACAATACAAAACTACACCTATTTTTTGTTTGCCAACTTTTCAGGCTTAAGAACTCAAGTTATGTACCAACATCTCCAGAGTTGTTGAGTGGCATTGTCTCCATGGAGAAACCCTCTAGGTAGAAAAGAACAAAAGTTTGTTCCATGAAGATGCTTTCTATCCCCCCTCCCCCCAAAAATATCTGAATAACTTCTAAAAATCTCTTAAAAAATGCAAGTGGTGTTTTCTAACTACATTGTGAATGTAGATTACCTTAAAGAGATTTTGAAATATATTTTATTGTTTAGTAATTAAAAAATAAGCTTAATCATGTTAATAGAGTATTTGCATTTTCGGTTTCATGAAAGTAAACATTTATGTACAGTATACGAGTGCCATAGGATAGAGCGAATAACAAAATTTCCAGACTGAACTGTCCATTGGCATTGAGACTATTGGCTCATATTAAGAAGGACCTAGCCTTCCCTCACAAAAACAAACCTTTGACCCTCATACACCCAACAAAGAAGCTGATTTGGAATATTAACTCCTTTATATACTTTTTTTCCCTTAGACCCATGCAAACATGGTGTAATGTTGTCCCCTTATAATAAGACCTCCAATTTATTTACAACATCAGTGACACTTCGGAAAGTTAAAAGAGGAAGTTGTAGCTGGTGACATGTTGGTTGTGGCATGGCGAGGGTTTTTTGTAATGCGCAGTTAGCTTGCCATTAACCTAGCATTTCATACTCTGTAAGAAAAACTTGGCAAGACATTGAAATAATTTTCCGTTCTGTAACTAAGGAACAAGTCCCAGCAAATGTCAAGAAATTTTCTGCCAAGTGAGTTAAACTGTTGTTAAAGCTTTTCTTACTTAAAATAGCCTCTCTGATGCACAGTTAATATACAATTTTTGCATTCATTGCATTTTAACAAATCATCAATGATTTATTTTCTTGTCCACTTTTCAAGAGTGGGAACAGTGTCCCATGTTCCCTGCCCCTTTTCAATGCTTTGAAAAATAAACTTTTCAGTTTAAAGCAGGTGTGGAAGCTGAAGTGCTGTCAGTGGATCGTACGTAATGAAAGTTAACTACCACTAATCACACAACCAAATCTGGAAGCAGACCAACTCCTCTCCATAGTAAAAAAATCTAAGATGGTCCAACAAATATCTACAACTTCCCCTTTTAACTTCCCTTATGACTAAAAAGTGACCTTCGACAGAAAACCACATTTCACAAATATTGATAGCAGCCTTCTATATTTTGAATCCAAATATCTATTCTCAAAGGCTTATGACAACACAAGAATTGGGGGACGTAACTGAAATGACGTTTTAAAGAAGGGATTGTGGCATTTTGTTAGCTTTGGCTAACCTGGGCCTTTTCGGGTCCCTGCTTTTTTGGCCGCGAGGAGGGCCCTCCTTGGTTATACCGCTGATTGAATCCTCTGTTTGAGAAGTTCTGTTACCTCCGAACCCTGGTTTTGCCCCTGCAATTAGAATTAAAATTTATTTAATTTTTTCTTGGTTTTTGGGTTTTATTAAAAAATAATTTCTGGTATGATACACTCTGCCTGATTGGCTCATTATACGACACAACATGAGATAGCCCTCTGAAACCAATCAAACAAGTGCTTCTATATCTAACCATACTACCATTCTTACCTATCTCTGATTTGTTTCTTACATTACATTACCATGGCAAGTGACGCAATCAAAATAGTCCTTCATGCGATAAGATAGGCAGGTAGTGTCTCTGTGTTAATAATTTAGAGCATTCCAGAAACTACCCATTTTTTTAGGAAGTAAAGAAATACTAAGGAGTATAATCCTCAACTAATACCTAACCCTTGGGTACAAGCAAAATTTCTCTCAATTTGAATTTGATCGATTTCCAGAAAATTTGACGGTTTATGTGACCAAAGAAGTTAAAAAGGAAACCAAAGTAATGCATTGTACTTGCCAGCTATCGTATCATTTTAAGCACCTTGTTCTTTCACACTGGAGTTTTGAAGATTAGTTTGTTTTGTTTTGTTTATTTATTCGGCAAATCGACAAAGAAATTACAGATATACAAAACAAATCAATAACACTAGCACATACGTAAACGTCAATTAGCCCAGGATCCCCCATTAAGTCGCTGAATTTGCCACTTGTATTTCCAATGGGGTCCATGAAATGACAGAGGCACCTGTGCGCGAGGACAACAAAATAATGCAAAAAAGCAGAACTGCAAAGATGAACATGATTGAAAGGTGATTTTCACAACCGCACATAAGACTGCAAAGTAGTTAGGCAAATCAGCCGACTCATGGCTCAAGGCGATATGGCAAGATGGCGTTTACAGACGTTTGAAACGTGGCCTTATCACTTACCACATTTGATATTGGAGGTCAAGTATTCTCCAGCAGTATTCCATTATAAAAGACAGACCTTAACAAGTCTGACCTTAACGCCTATGGACCTTGAAAGTTATATACGCTAGATCTAGTAGATAAAAATGTAAATCTCTAACTTTAGTAAAAATTGCATTGAGCATATGAGGGGCCAACAGAGGTTGAATATGTTACACATATGGCTGAGTCCGTAGTTGCCTAACTCCGTTTTTGGAAATTCAAGATTCACTAAACCAAAGTGAGCTTGACTACTATGATCCCTGGGTGACATAGGCAGTATAAAACGAAGCTTCTATTTTGAATGCTTTGAAGCTTCGCTGCCACTTCTTCTAAAACCACAGTACCACGAGGTACATACAGTAGTCAAAATTACACTGTAATAAAGCCGAACTGAGGGTCCTACGAAGTTTGCGGTTAAAATACTGTGAGTGTCTATATAAAACTGGAGTTTTCCAGTCACCTTGTTAATGATGGAATTAACCATAGAATCACCTGAAAGGGGTTTGGTCAAAGTCACCCCCATATAATTAATATCTTTTTGAGTTGTTTTTTTGGCCATTAAAAGAGATAGAAAATCGGTGACTCTTTTTTAACTGATTTTTGGAACCAATAAATCATTCATTTGCCGGCATGCAAAAAGAGCTTGTTGTCAATTAGCCAGTTATTACAAGATTTCAGGACCAAACTGAGGCTTCTGGAACAACTCAGGGGTTTTGGTCAGATGAAATAAGAACACTGTCACCTGCATAGAGTAACAGGCGATTCTTCAAGCATTTTTCCTATCATTTGCAATCGCCAGATAAAGCAAAGGACCTAAAAGGCTCCCCTGGGGGCACACACAGGTGAATTTTGGAAAATGCAAAGAATGAATACCATCTATGGAAACGAGCTGTCTATTCGATTGGGATAAAATAAGAGATGAACCACCGAGTTGATTCACATCGCCTCAAGTTTGTTACCCAAAATGAATGGTTAACGCTGTCAAAAGCTTTTTGGACATCCAACAGAGAGCATTGCCGCCATAAGTTCCTTTGGACAGCTCATTCTAATGTAGTCATTAAGATATAGTATACATGATTCTGTTGAATTCACGAAACGAAGCTGATTGATATTGATAATACGTTTTTTAGTCGAAGGTATTCCTCCACCTGAACAGAGACCATCTGTCTCCAATATTTGGAGACTCAACTCAGGACGCTAACAGGTCTATAGTTTTGTTCGCAACATCCAACCACCGCTTATGTCTTTTTAAATAGGGGCACGACCCTAGCAAGTTAAGATCGTCCGGCACAGTGTTAGTATTGATTGACAAGTTGACAATATGTGTAATTAATGGGCAAAGATGACAAGCCCTCTTTCAAGAACTTGGGTGGGCGCCCATCCAAACCTGCCCCTTTATGAAGTTCAGGTTGTAAAAGTTCTTAGAAACAATCTTCATAACAGGTTTGAGCCACAAATCATCACTACCATGCCCTGCTCTTATAAAAATCAATGAATGAATTCGACACCGTGCCAAACATCTTAGCTTGGAGACGGTAATTTACTGACTAAGAGCCGCACCTGTATAGTAAAAGTGTTGATATTAATTACACTTGTATGATAGGATCATACAAGAAATGAAAAAAGTCATATACTGATGCAGGCGGTTTTTGAGCTACAGATACAAGCGCATGGAATGTTTTTATGTTTGTAACATACCCTACACCAACGTTGCATTTTTTTCCTAGAAGTTGAATTGCGAGCGTGCCCAAAAAGAATTATATATACAAAATGCACAGACACATGGTTTGTTACTAGTCCAAACATTATGATTATAATTATACAAATTTTCATACATGTAATACTTTCCCTGGACTTTGGGTCACTTTTGGCCCAGATTCACTTCAGCGTTTCATTAGTTAGCCAGTGAAGCTTACATTGGCTAAAGCTAGCGAGACTAGGCAATTCTGGCTGGAACCTGCCCTAAATTTCTAGACACAATGTCTACAACCCTAGGCTTTTTTTTCCACTGAAACTGTAACCCGATCATCTGGCGGGGGTCTGCCCACACAAGTGTTTTGGCAGCATGTCACAACCAGCCAATCTTTACGGTTAAAGTCCTTGGTATTGCGAGGCCCAGGAAATTGCTAGCACGGGTCCAGCACACAACCTTATAACCTTTTATGACTCCTTAGTTAGGGACTCCTTATTTAGGAAAAAGAGTCAGATTTCAGATGTCACACTTGTTTTGGCTTGACATCATATGCTACCATCTAGTTTATTCAGTGGGTGCGTTCCTTTAGTCGGGCATTCTCCTTCATTCCAAAAACACATGAAAGTACCTTCACCACAAAAACTTACCTTGGTTGAATCCCCTCGGCCTCCCTGCTGATTATAGCCACCTCCATATCCCCCTCCTTGTGGTCCCATGAACCCCAGCACCTCCTTGCCTCTGGTCAGGCCCACCGCCACCAGGCCCTCCTTGCTGGTTACCACCGGGTTTGCTTCCCATGGGATCAGGGATCTGTGGTCTACGAGGATCTTTCAAGTAATTGTTGAAGAATGTTACCTTTGTGGAAAAGAAGGGAAAAGGTGTTAAGTGTTTGAAGCTTTAACAAAGTTTTAAACCTTTAACTCATTTCACTTTCAATTCAAAATCAAATGTGAGGGAACCAAGCAAAATTTGTCATAAGTCACTAAACAAGTTTGTAAGATATGTAGTGTGGTTTGGTATGTCAATGAAACAGTTCCCATAGGATTTTTGTGTTACTCCAGGGAAAAATTTAAAATCGAGTCAAATTGTGTTTTAATGTACAGTAACATGTTCATCTTCTTATAAGGATTAGAAAAAGTATATATTTGCCTAGGTTCTGACCTTTACAGTGCTATAGCCCCCATAATGGTTCAAGGTCATCCTGGGGTAAAATTTACCCAATGCTCAAATTTTGTTGAAACTGGTGATAAGTTGTTTGTATTGTCTCACAGAATCCAAAATGTATTATTTTAGCAAAATGTAGCAAGGGTCTAACATGGTCTATGGGGTCACCAAAACTTTCCCTGGATGTCGCAATGGTGATATCACCAAATCCGTTAAAATGCGTTTTCTGTTTCAGTATGACACAAGGAATCATTTGACACCACTTTCAACAACATCGGAGCATTTAACCCCCAGGGTGACTTTGAACCATTATGGGGCTATACCGCTTTAACTAAAGGTTGGAACCTAGGCAAATATATACTTTTTCTAACCATTATGAGGAGACAAAAGCGTTAGTGTACATGATTTGACACGATTGACTTGATTTTAAACTTTTCTCTGTACTAACAAAAACTTGCACCCCATCATTTTCTGACAGTTTAGGCCCTATTGAAACTCAAACAGCAACAAAATCAATTTTAGCATGAAAATCCTACGGGAATACACACCAAACCACACTAATGGTCCAAAATGGGTTGTCCTTCCGGCGGCGCCTACTTCCGTTTCCATAACCCTAGACCAAGCATCTGCTAATACAGTGAAAGCTACTGTATGGGGTTAGTCTTCTGGTAGCTCCGCGTGTTAACTCCCCTACTCCATTCTTTTAAATGCCGACCACCAGACGAGAAGGCAGTAGGTACCATTTTTAAAGTCTTTGGTATGACCTGTGACCTCCCGACTGTGAGGCGGACACTCTAACCACTAAAAGCCAATACATTGGCATGTTTGGGTGCTGGGGAGATATTGAAATTGACTTTTTCCCAATAGGTGTTAGAAGTATCTTTTGTCCATCACATGGGGAAGTTTTATTTTAAAAAATTCCACACATCACCTGGTGAAGATAAGCTTTTGGTCAAAATGATGAAATTGAATTTTCAAAGATTTCTCTATAATCACTTAATTACATAGTGCAAACTTTAAACCTTATTTTCTCAGTTTCTTTGTTTTTTAGGAATCGTCATGCAATCTTGGAATCTGTATGTCCTACTCTCATAGGGTTCACACTAATTTTCTACATGAAGCTTAACCATGTTCTTGCAGAAAATACCCAAACCAAAAAATTGCATTATTGGCGATTAAGACTATTGCAATGGGTTTGCATCACATATTACTCTTGAATTTAGAGACTAAAAATTGTGCTTGAAAACTATCTAGCATTGTTGACTCGCATTATTTCCCGCAGACATGCCGTAAAACATGTTACATGATTTCTGAACCGTCAGCTTTCACATCACTAAATACATTCACCTCTTGAGAAAATGCTCCTATTCATATCACTGTCAATTCAAGGTTCTCCACCAAATGGTGAAACCATGCAAAAAGCAAACTGGGGTTGCAGCGCAACTTTTACATGCTAGTGTTTATCGCAATACTTCAAAACATCATCCTACCCTCTTTTTGACCGGCTTCCCTTTTCGCCATGCTTGTTTAAGATTGTGTTTTGCGGACAAACTCTGGGCCCTTGAACTTCTTGCCGCTGAGGGGACATAGCCACTTGTCCTTGGCTAATTCTTGAGTGTTAGCCTTTAGCATAAACTTCTCACTTCCTTGAGGCAGGTGAGTTAAGGTTCATAAAGGGTTATTAAGGAATATGTCAAATTTTGGTCAAGCGCCTTTGACTTATCATTCCTAAAAATATGTCATACATCACGAATTCCCGAGAAAATACAATTTGATGTATTTAACAAAATAAGGCATTTTAATTTTTGCTTTTGTTGACATACGAAGAAAACGGGCCGATTTTTCGGCACACGCTTCATTGATCAAAAGCGCCCAACTCGCGACGTCAGTGATCGGTCAAAACCTCGTGTTTTACCCTCTGAATTTTTATTGCCTGACACTGTATAGAATTGATGGATTAATGAAATATCATAAAATTAGAAAAAAAAGTTACAGAATGACATATTTGTTCATTTCGTTGTGTTTTAATTATGATTGAAGTTGCACCACTGCGATATGACGGTCACAAAGACGTAAATTATGGATTGTCAGCACTTTGACGTCACCATTTTGCCTGTCGATGTGATTTGTCGGAATCGTTTTAGAGTAAGCTTTTGGGCGGGAAATTAAAAGGGCAAATACTCAACAAATGTGGCAATTTTCAACTCTTATTTTGCTTTATATGTAATCTATGTTCCTTAAGCTTTCCATCCATACCAATTTTCGCAAATATCAGATCATTACTATTTCCTTTAAGGGAATGCAGCTTAACTTAATATGACCAGGACAAAAGATGGATAGTTACCGGTGCTTGTTCCAAACTTTGTCGTATCATGTTTTTTTTTTCTATTTGATATGAGAGCCTGGCACGCATTGCATGCACTCACCATCAAGTATTGTGGGAAACAACATGGTGGGAAAAAGTTAGGAATCTAGAAAGCCCCTTCCCGGGAAATTTTATTATTTGGAGGGAAATTTTGACATTCAATTGTGGGGATCTGTGGGACATGTAACTCGCTTCCCCCGGGAATATAACATTTTTTCGCGGGCCTGGAAACAAAATTGCGGAATTGATGGTGGAAGCGACAAAATATTCAAACGCCTAATTTCAGCTTCTTGCTAATATTTAATTGTTAACCATTAAACGGCATTTTTTGTTTCTACTGGGAAGCATGGATTTGAAGTTGTAATTTCAAGCCGGCAATGAGAAAAAAAATGAAAAATACGCAAGCCTTTTGCCTGATTATCCAAATGATTATCTATTTCGGGGTAATTTCGGGGTCCCATAAACATTGGAACAAGCACCATTAGTGAAGTGATCCCTTCAAATTTGTGTCGGCACACACAAACTCATACCAATCCTATAAACAAAGCAACGTATTATGAAAATTTCATGACCATATTTGGTACAGTCATCACAATGCATTCAATGAGCCAAACAAGCCTAGTCTTAGGTCAGGGGTTTCCTAAATAACTGCAACATCTCAGAAGCTATGATGTTATAACCCAGGTGGGAGTATGAATCCACCCACAAGTACCCCATTTTGGGAAATTTCACTCAAAAGGTCATGTGATCCCACAAAAGATATTTCTTCACACATTAAAAAACCGGACTTTTTTCACTCATTTTAGCCCATAGTGCTTGAACTGAATAGGTAGTATGATCATGAATGTCTGTGGTTTAATTTTGAACACTTTCTTGAAGTACTGACATGTCTTGTACAGAAAAGCACATTGCAATGCATTATGGGATTGATTTTAACACCGCTGGTTATAACCCACAGAGTAGAATAGGAACCAAGAGGGCAACGCTCATGTATTGAATAGGCCAGCAACGTAAACAGATTTCTTTCACACCTCGCGCGCCATCCTCTTGTGCGGCAACCAGCCGCGCGAAGTCGTGTTATGCACAAGCACACGCACCTACAAATCTGTGCGTCACACGTTATGTTATCAGTGTTGAATTTCCTCAGGTTCCATTGTTTGATCGGCTGATTTTTCTGCCAATAATTATGCGAAAACCAATCGATGAAGAACATGCCTCTAAAAAAGATTCCTGATCCTAATGCACAAAGAGATCTCCGAGGCCCCTGTCTTTGCTTAGGAAAAGAGAGTTGAGTCCGAGTGATAACATGTGGTCAGTTGTTGTTGTTGTTTTCACTCGCAGGGTGACGAACGTAAACTTACCGCGGTTCTCATAATATGCATTAAGGACTTTCCAAACGGATGATATGTAAACCAAATATGGGGTGCCCCCAAAAAATAATGAAGTGTGTATGCTCATTATAATACCTTTTGGGCACCTCGATTTTGGTTACACATTTGGGGAGAATCCGCTGTCTATCTTATATAGTCGTTGGTTATAACCTATACAGAATACCATGCTGAAAGGGCAAAGGAATTTGCAGGGGTCTAAAGTTTACAAGTCATTTTAAACCCAAGTGACAACAATGTTGATGACTTTATGTACAATTTAAACACACATCTAACCACCTTGGTATTTTGACCAACCTAAATAATATTCTCCTTATAAATGATGCTTCATTCTTGATTTGTCTAGACTGGATTTCTTTGTGTTTGCTTAGAATAAGTACTAAAAAATTATCAAGCCATCGTAATTTTCTCCATTAAAAGGATATCTCTTGGTCCTTCTTGCCTAGTTCACGACTTCATCATCGTTCAAATCGTTGGATGTGTTGAGGAGTGATGAACAGATTGGTTTCAAAATGTTTCTCCCAGTTGTCCACTGTCAAAAAACAAGTCAATTTAACAACATTGTTAATTTTTTTTCCCCTGCAAGCATTTTGACTTAAAGCAATGATGATATGGTACACGCCTTCGATGTTGAGGATTGTGATACTGTTTGGTTTCTTTCTATCTATATATCTATCTAGTGGCCGCAGCCCCAAGATTACCAGTTCACCATGTAGCGCCAAATTGTCCATGTCGTCATTAAGTTGGGGAGTCGATGGATCCTGCTGGATGCCTCGAGGCTATCACGTCAATGTAGTTAAAGGGGCGACGACCGCTAATTGGGCATGGTAACCTCCAATTTGAGTCTGAGACTACTGATCAAAGAACGAGGACAGTGAACTAAACTCTCTCAAAGTGGTATAGCGGTATCATGTCAACATTTATTAAAATAAGAATTTTTACATTAACATCAGGGATCCTAATTAGCCTGTTTTAGCATGTACAGTTCAAATTTTTGTCATTTATTTAGCAAGTTTCTTAGTCTGTTGGACTTAAAGTTTAAAAAGTCTTGAAATTTTTAATGCATAAACCTGTAATTTTAAAGCAATAATTAAACAAAATTGGATTTGTAATATTTCTCAAGCCAATATCCATCATTGCTTTAATGTCTCATTCTTACGTTGTGCACTATTCCCACTTTTTGGAAGGTAATGGAATTCTAAGCCAAAGACAAAAATTATATTAGAGATAAAATTTATTCCACAAGAGCTTCAGGAGCACATGTTAGTAACAAAAACAGCAAATATGCCATGTAAATTTCACAAGAATGATGGGAACCTAACAATTTCTCCAAAATATATTAGTCCATTTCTCTCCGTGCAGTGATGTCAGAACATTGACGCAGCTTTTTTGCATGCATCAAGATATGCCGTTCTGTGTGCGTGCATGTAAAACTCTTTCACTTTAAGCAGCACGCAGGTTATGGTGCGAGCATCAAATTGCGTGACGTCATCACCGGAGGTGGGAAAATATGGAGTAATCATTAATAGGGGTAAACGTACAATCTTTTTCTGTTTATCTATTTGGTGGTCGAACCCCGACATGCCTGCATGCCACATCTGTTTGGCATCCTAGTCCTCAATGTGATTACTGGACGGCCGGTGATTGTAGTGGTATAATCGAAGGAAATTGCACGACACGAAGATAAAACGAACAATCGGTCTAGAACCTGTAAGACAATTTCAAGTTTGGGTAAATAAAATCTGCTCGGTGCGCATGGTTAACGGGTTGCAGATGTCAAACTCCTTGGCTTATGTGTAACCAGGAAAGTGAGATCTTTATCCCACTTTCCATGGGAAATTTCTTTACCAAAATCTTGGTCAGTCAGGGTGTGTACATCAACAGGACCAATAACACCCGGGAAAAAATGAAATAGTTTTACATATTCCAAATGGCGCGGTCCAAAAAACAATCTTTTTTATTGGGCGTACCAAATTCTCCCACCCCAAATGAAAAATCGCTTTCTCCAAAGGACCTTTTCCATCAAATTTGGCTCAAAATAGCAGTACATAAACACAATTACATTCGATTTAGGAACAAAACAAATTTGAAAGCGACACAAAAGCTTATGCCAAATTAGTATAAACAGCCCATACCCGAATTTTAAATTTTTCCCAAAATCTGACAAATGATTATTTTAGGCAATTACAAAAATCTTGGTCATAAGTGTTAGTTTTAAAACATGGTGCACAAAAACAAAATCCTGGGTCCACATGGAACCCTCCCCGTATTGCAATTAAGGTAACACTTACCCATGACAAGGAGGAAATATCATGGACAGGGATGTAACTGGGCATGTTTTTGTGTGCTCGTATCCACAGTAATTGTAGTGGCTTTGGTTTGGGGTCAGGATTAGTCAGATAGTGTGCTGATCCGGGGCCGCGTGTATCCAGATCGGACGATCCTAACATGGCACCGCTTGATTTGAGTGGGGCGGATTGGGGAACAGTCAGCGGTTTGCACCCTACTCTTTATTCGACAATGACCTGCGATGTTACAGTTAAGTTGTGGCCTATATGTAAAACGGACAGAACGGCTCGTAACGTCCCACCGAAGGACGGGATGCTTTCATGATCCATTGCCCAATTCCAAGTGAACCAGGAGGAGAGCGGATTCTGTATTAATCAATAGATGGTATACCAGGACCAAATCCAGCAATCTGATAGAGTACCCGAATAAATCCCCGCATAGTGCCACGACCCCAACGGGATTCGAACCCGGGAGAATTTTGATGGTAAATTGGACCCGCCAGAGGCAAGCACCCTAACCGCTAGGGCCACGCGCTACCACCTGGGCACATGTCATTGGATTTCCTGAAAAAAAAAATTGATCCGCCCTTGGATACAGTGGCCAAACGCATACACACGACGCTTAACTTTTATGCGGGAATCTTCCAAACCAAAGAAAGGAGTTAAGGGGTATATCCCTACAAAAAATGTGGGTATGTCTTTTTGAGGCTGAAATAATCACCCAAGTCCATAGAGGTATTTTATTTTTTTTACATTTCCAGATTTTTTTTTTCTTATGGCCAAATTCCGGAAGTTCCGAAATTCCAGAAATTTCGGGAAGTCTTACATCTAGTGCGAGGGTGAACACGATGCAGATTGTTACGTCAGCCATCTCAACCTCCTTTTTTCCGTTTATTTTGTTAACTGGTGCCATATAGCCGGGAGCGGAATCAATCGGGATTCAGATAAAATCTGCCCAGCAACAACTCGCGTTACTTGATGCGCACTGCCGCACAGTGTCAAGGGATGTGCAGTGAACCCGAAGACGTAATTTGGGCAGATTCCATCAGGGGTAGCGCTGCATGGTAAAAGTAAGGGGTCCAGTGGAAGATAATTGGACCCCTTAACCCCACCTTTAGTCTGAAAACAAGGGGTCCAAATGTGATTAAATTAAGTGGTCAAAAATGTTGGTTCTCGAACCATAGCATAACTTCCTATAGCTCCACGTCATGATCAGAAGGTAACTAATTCACTCCATTAATGATATGGGCAGTTGGGGGAGTCCACCCTTAAGTTTAATTTACCATCAATCCAAAAGGCCCTATCTCGACTAGTCACTCATCAACCAAATATTGACAACAAAAATCAAAAGAGAATTCTCAATGCAAACAGAAACACTGCAAAGTAAAGAAAGAAGGGCAAACAGAATGACTTAACTTTTATTCCAAGACAAGTTTCACTAAATCATATCTGGCTTACCAAGGCATTTTTGAATGTTTTATTTCAAAGTTTGCCCTTTCTCACCTTTGCATCCAAAGTTCCAAACATTTTATAGGCAACATTACACTGTGGGCTTCACAAAGGCGGTCAGGTACTACACTTCTGTAACAGTGTAAGCCTAGCCTAGGAAATACATCGCCAAGAAAATGTTTTTTACTTTGAGAAATTATTCGAAATGCCAACTAATCAACAGAAAAACATTCGCTACTAACAAATTACAGGGTTTTGCATTTTTTGAAAGTTTAAAAGGATCAAATTATTGAAGAAAGTTTCGCGTCAACATCACTTTATTGTCCAGTCGGCCATTTTGGACTCCCTAGCATGGCAGACCTGGGCAGACTCCTTAGTGTCATGAATGTGTTTCAGAAATGGTTTGCCATTTGCCAATTGGTTAAGCCGTAATTTATGGAAATTTAGGGTCAGTAAATGTTTGATTGGCTAACCCAATTCATTGGCAAACATCAAGGGCAGTTTTATGAATGAAGAACTTGTGATGGATATCGGACAGGTACGGCAAAGAAATTAGCTGAGACAAACTTGCGCTTTTAAAAAATATTAAGGTTTGTGAATCGGTACACATTTTTTATCTCCGGTAAGAAGTAAAATTGGGAGGTTTTCAATTCCAAATAGTAAACACAGACGTGTGGTTTGCCTGCGTCCAGTTGAAATTTTTTGGACCCCCAAACCCCTCTGTGAAATTCAGTGCGTCCATAATTACCTAATTTTCCAAAATCGGTGTCCTTGACGCAGAAACGCAGAAAAAAGCGACCCCAGAATTGCATTCATCACTATTCAGGGATTCCCAGAGTTCCAAGTTGTTTTTCCCTGCGATGTGAAGTAGGTCTGCTCCTGGCTATAAGTGGACTTTAATTTCCTCACCATTTAATATCAAAATTCTCTTGTTTTTCCACTAAATCCTGAACCCTTTACAAACTTCCAAACTTTGACAGAAACTGGAATTGAGTCTCAACATCTGCTCACCTGTTGAGTTCTTCATCTTTCTCAAACATCACTTCAGCTGTACTGTCTTTATTAGGATCCTCTGTTGGATCTGCTGATGCTCCCAGCAACACTTCCTCCTCTGCGCTGGCTTCTTCCACTAAATACTCGGTGATATTCTCCAAGCTGGATTGCGCTTGAACTTTGCCAGTAGGTCTACACTCTCCTCCTGTATAGAGGTGAGTAAAAGTGATGCCTTACCCTTGATTTGTAATGAGAAAAATAACAATCTGCAGAAATGGTTCAGACCCCCAATCTTTTTAAGTTTGCACCAACCTTTTTTTACCATTTATGAAGACACTCATACCCCCACCCCTTTTAATAATTATATTATGTTGATACACAATAAACATTTGTGAACAAACATATGTGACAATGGATTGTTAGATCAATTGGTACGAATGCCTGAAGTAATACGGAGGTTGCCGGTTCAAATCGCCCAAGAGCACACATTTTTACCTTAACTGACCCTTGTGTGCACTGGGCCATCATGTTCTTCAGGGAAACAATAAAATTCATCCTGTATTTTTAATTTGTGGCATCACAATGGGGAAGAAGTCATCCAAAAGATTTTGAGATGAGATGAGAAAATACAAGGCTTCTAATGATACAAAACCTCAGTGTGATGGGGCGAGTAGTGGGGTTCCAGCTGAAGATCGGGTAGTGCCCCTTTCAGGAATCAACAAATGTTCTAGTACCTTTACCAAATATGCTGGAGCCCAAAAGTGTGGTAAAGAGCATGGAGTTATTTTTCTGGAAATGTTCTATTTTCCCACTCTTTAGTTCTATGCCGGATACCAACTCGTTGCCATGGGTAACTCAAGATGGGCACAAGCCCCCAGTTTATACACTACTCATCCCTCTTAAAGGTGCATTTCGTGATTCCCGCACATTCTGTTGTATTCATTGTTCACTACCTTGAGAGAAAAGCTTATTTACAAAATTTGAGTTGATCCCTTCTTCGGTTTTGTTTTATCAACCATTGCTTGTTTCCACGGTCCCATAGGCCACTGGGCGGTAATTTCTGTCCGTTTACAGACAGAAATACAAAATTGCTAATTTCTTACAGTCGACGAATTGACACGTAATATTAGGTACATGTGGATTACTAAGGATCGGTTCAGATGATATAACTAACTCAACTTTTTTAGTTTAAGTCAGGGGACGAGGTTGTGGATCACGAAATGCCCCTTTAACTTTATTTAGTTCAGACTCTACACTTTACAACACCTGGTCGGCACAGGGTTTTATTTGCAATCGTCAGTGTAATGTAGTAGATTCAAGATATCGGTATTGGCATTGAATGAGGGGTGTGCAGTGGGTGGAAATTCAAATTCCACCTATATTATTTGAAACCATGTAGTCCAATAGTAGATAAAATTCAATTCTAAGCTTAGAAGCATTCTCAAAACATTCTAATCGTATTTGCTTCAATGGTAGTCAATGTCACAGGCGAGTTAAATGTTACTGGCCTTTTGAGCGCCTGGGTTTTGGATATGAAGGAACACAAGTTTTTACACTCTCTATGTAAAGATATGTAAACATGAAAGGCCAGATTATCTTAGTTCATCATGAAACATGTGAATCAGGCCACATTTTCTCTTTCTGCCTCATCTCCCCACTAATCAACGCTCCTAAAACTTTTCCTCTGGTGTCAAACACGATGGGTTGAATCTATCATAGCACAATTAGTCATAGTCATGTTCATCTTGTCCTAACAAGGCTCTAGAGCACCCCCCCCCCCCCCCTCTAAGACCACAAAATACCATACAATGTAATATTGTGGATTTTTGGTACATGCATGGTCAACGAATCTACAACATTTTGGGTAGTTTTTTTGGTATGTGATCTTATCATTGACATAGCAAGTGTGGTGCATCCGCACCAAAACCCCGCGCCACGTAGCCCTATAACTCCAAAGGTTCCCCGGCCCACAATTTTAACTCACTTTGGCCGACTCTGTACAATTGTGGCCTATGGTGGCGTAGTTGTTGTTTATTACTGTGGTATTTGAGGTATACTAATGAGGATGTACTCTAATATGGTAAGTATGAATTTATCTAACACTAAGCTATACCACAAATCTTGTCAAATTTTGTGGTAATTTGTGGTTCTTGGAAGTGCAAGTCCGGCATTGCAAGTGGGGCCAAGCCGCCTCATATCATAATCGGCACTGAGCACCTCACATAGGGGGGTGTAAAAGAAATTACAGCAATACAAGTGCAAACCACAAACAAATTGGTGCTATTGATGTGGGGTCGTCATGAAGTTACGGTGAAGTTGTGGTAATCAAAGCCTGCCTCGTTAGTGTTAAGGTGCCCAACAAGAGATTTTGAAGGCACCCAGATATTATGTCATAAGAGCAATTTCATATAGATTAACACTCAATCCATATCTTACCTTGTGTGTTTGGCAACAGAAATTTCTTAAGATAGAACAAAGGGGATTTTGATTTGCTTATATTTCAATAAAAACTAGGCTGAATTTTGTATTCGCTCGTATACAAAATCGAATTTACAATTTTTGTATCAAAGAAACAGTTCTCTCGCTTATCCTTTCAGATGGGATTTTTTTTTGATAGAATCTTACATTAGTGCAAAATCAGGATTTTCCAATTTTTAGGGAACACCCATATGTAAATCTCTCGTTGCACCCTTAATAACATGTCATTTTTTGTACCCATTCTCTATTTCTCTAACCTTTGGGGTTCTTCACCAATCCTTCTCCTTCTCTTTTTCCTCCTTCTTTGTCCTTTTCTTTCTCCCCTATTACTTCCTCCTTCTTAGCAACTCCATCTCCCTCCATAACTTGTTCTTGTCATCTAACTGTTGCACCAGTCGCGCTGCAAGTTTAAGGTCGGCCCGGACAACAGTCTTTGTGGGGCGGTGTTTCCCGGATACGGATCTGACACGGTTTCGATACTCGTCTCTCTGTTAACAACAGGACTCAACACCACCCATTACCAACGTAACTAAAAAAAAAGAATCATGAATTAATTCATACACCTATCGTATTGTATTTATTGCATATGACAGTGAACCTGTTTTAACAAAATATACAAATGTAGCGGGAGTGGATTAAAAATCCAGTTGCATTCCCTGTACTGCATAAGGTGCTTTCAAATACGTGTGGCGCGTTGCGCAGAGACTGATGTATTTTCTCATTGGTTTATTTTGTTTTTAAATTTCCATGATAAACATTTTTTTTAAACTACTGTTTTATATCACTAATTACGGCAAAGTCTTTTGTTTTCTTGGTAACTTTTTACCAACACAAAAAAAATACATTGGTCCTCCGGACTCTTTGTTCCCCTGCCGCGCGGTTTGTGAATGATAGGCCTCCACATGACCTTTGACCTTGATATGTGGAACCTTTGACTCATAAAACAAATGAGGAATTGCATGTAAACTCCATAAACCAGCTTGGTTCCCATTGCACTTCAACTTTTCAAATGAAGGTCAATTTCCACTGGACCTCACCATGACCTTTGACCTGATATGTGACCTTTGACCTCATCAACAAATGAGGGATCCCATGTTGCAACCTATGACTCAAGTTTGGTTCCAATTGACTTCAACTTTTTTTCCCAAATGAGGTAATTTTACAATTTTCAGCAGCCTATTTTACAACTTGACATCAAAAAGACCATTGAACCTTGGTATGTTTGACCTTTAACCTCATCAACCAATGGGGATGTCAAATTATTGCACACCTGTGACCCAAAATTTGGTTTAAAAATCTCATCAAGTATGTGGATATACAGGCAAAATGTGAACCCTTTATTCACAACAGACATCAGCGACTACAGTGGACAAAGTAGCACGCTCGATATATCGAATATATCGAAATAAAACCGGTATTTTTATTAATACCGAACGGTGGTTAATGCTATTTTCCTTTACAAGCCGATATACCGATACTGTTTCTATATTCGTATTGTTGGCCCCATTGTTCGATATCAAGCGTTAGATTCACCAAATCCCGCCGCGGCAGTCAATAAATTCGGACATCGCATTATCCATATCACGCATAAAAAACGGGCCAATTAATTCGATTCCGCGGACTATTGTACGTCCTTCATAGCTTCACTTTCACTTCCATTTGTTCCCCTACACTATCATGCGAGGCCTGTATGGTCTGTTGAACACACTTCGTTACAGAATCTATCAATCATAGCACAAGTTAGTCATTCATTCATCTTGTCCTAACAAGGCTCCTATACTACAAATACCATACAATGTATATGTGATTTTTGGTACATCATGGAATTAAAGACTCAACATTTTGAGGTCTTTTGTGGTATGTGAATCTTATCATTGACCTATCAATGTGTGGTGGCATCCCGCCCCAAACCCCCCTCGCCACGTAGCCTATAACTCCAGGTTCCCCCGGGCCCCACAATGTCTCTTCTTGGCCGCTCTTTACATTGTGGCCTAATGGTGCATTAGTTTTTGTTGTATTATGTGGTATTTTGAGGTATAGAATGAGTTACTCTAATATGGTATATTAGATTTATCTAACAACGCAGCGATACCACAAATTTGTGAATTCCCAATTTGTGGTATTTTGTGGTCTATGGAAGTGCAAGTACGGCAGGCAGTGGTGGCCATCCTCATTCATTAATAGCACTGAGCACTCACATAGGGGTTAAAAGAAATTACAGCAATACAGATTGCAAACCACAAACAAATTTGGGTGCTTGAATGTGGGTCGGTCATGAAGTACGGTGAAAGTTGTGGTATACCACCTGCCTCGTTAGTGTTAAAGTGCACAAGCGATTTTTGAGCACCCAATATTCTGTCATAAGAGCACTTTCATATAAGAGTTAGACACTCAATACATTTCTTACCTTGTGTTTGGCACCAGAATTTTCTTAAAATAAGAACAAAGGGGATTTGATTTTCTTATATTGCATATAAACCATAGGCTGGAATTTTTATTCTGCTCGTCCTACCAATTAGAAATTTCACAATTTTTGTATCAAAGAAACAGTTCTCAGCGTCATCCTTTCAGATAGGAGGTTGTGTTGATAGAAATTTTACTGAGTGCAAACTCAGGATTTGCAATTTTTAGGACCCCATTATGTGAAATCTCCTCGTTGCACGCACAAACCCGAATACATGTCATTTTTTGTACGTCTCTAGACCTTTTTGGTGGTTCTTCACCATCCTTCTCCTTCTCTTTTTCTCCTTCTTGTCCTTTTCTTTCTCCCCCTTCTTATTTCAAAAACTTTCCCATCTCCCTCCATAATTGTTTCTTGTCATCTAACTTTGCACCAGCCGCGCTGCAATTTTACGTCGGCCCGGACAACAGTCTTGTGGGCGGTTATCCCGGATACGGATCTGACACGGTTCGATAACTCTCTGTTAACAACAGGACTCAGCTCAACAGTCAACGTACCAAAAAAAAGAATCATGAATTATTCATACACTCTATGTATTTATGCATATACAGTGAACCTGTTAACAAATAACAATGTAGCGGGAAGTGGATTGAAAAAATCCAGTGCATCCCTGTACTGCATAAGGTGCTTTTTCAAATGTTGCGCGGTGCGCAGACTGATTTATTTTCTCATTGGTTATTTTTTTTAATGTCCATGATAACATTTTTTTTAAACTATACTGTTTTTATCACTATTAATATCAACTTCTTTTGTTTTCTGTTGTCAACTTTTTATTACCAACAAAAAAATACCATTGGTCCTCGGACCCTTGTGTCCCCTGCGTCGCGGTTTGTGAATGATAGGCCTCACATGACCTTTGACCTTTGATATGTGACCTTGACCTCATAAAACAAATGAGGGGATTGCATGTAAACTCATAAACGCAAGCTTGGTTCCAATTGCACTTCACCTTTTCAAATGAGGTCAATCTTACACTTGACTCCCATGACCTTTGACGCCTTGATATGTGACCTTTGACCCCCCCCCCCAAAAACCCCCCCCCCCCCCCTCATCAACAAATGCGTGTCCCATGTTTCCACCTTGACTCAAGTTTTGTTTCAATTGACCTTCACTTTCAATGATGTTAATTTTACATTTCTTCAGCCTATTTTACACTTGACCCACATGACCTTTTAAACTTGGTAGGTGACCTTTTGACCTCATCCACAAATGGGGTATTTCATGTTTGCACCTGTGACCCAAATTGGTTTAAAAAATCCACCAATCAAAGTATGTGGATATTACAGGCAAATGTTAACCCTTTTTCACAACAGACATCAGCATACTACAGTGGACAAAGTAGTCACCCGATATATCGAATATATCGAAATACCAGTATTTATGAATACCGAAACGGTGGGTATGCTATTTTCTTACAGCCGATATACCGATACTGTTTCTATATTCGTTATTTATTTGTGCCCTTGTAACTCGATATCAATCGGTAGATATATCCCCGCCGCGCAGTCAATTTCGGACATCGCATTATCCATATCACGCATACAAACGGCCATATAATTTCGATTCCGCGTCTATTGTACGTACCTTCATAGCTTCACTTCCATTTGTCCCGTACCCCTAGCATGCCGAGTCCTTTATGGTCTGTTGAACACACTTCGTTACAGAATCTTTCACTTATAGTCCCGTAAGGTCCCCATGCATGCGCGAAATGAACAATTACAATTGGCGACTGAAACACATGGATGACAGACTAAATCGATCCCCGTGACACGTTAGAATTTCACACAACGTACTGTCGTACAATTAGCGACGACCGACATTTGCTTGAACCAACGATTTGTTGCGTGTATTATCGCACATTTGCTGATGATATTTCTTTTAAAATCCGGCATAAATTTAAGATTTCCAGGGGTAGAATTTCGCAAGAATCCGAGAATCGATTCTAGCAAAGATTCTCGTACATTGATTTGCGGGAATCAATGTTGATTCTCGTAACGTTAGAAATTAACACAGTAAGTGAATAATGATTCCTGCAAAATTCACTTTTGGAATCAAAAACTGATTCTCGCACTCTGGTATGACATTCTACCCCTTTTTCAGATTTGTTTGATTGGAAATAACGCATTAGTGTGTTTACGCAAATGTTGTGTTGAATTTTTTATGAATATATTTAAATAAATTTAAGTAAGTACTTTGATGTCTATAATGTTAGAAATTTTGCTGTGCTTCTCTGTTTCAAAAAAAATACTCTTTAAAGGCATTAATATAAATGACTCCCTAATTACATACGCAGATTTTTTTATATCATTGGTTTGGTATTCCATCGTCTTCTGGAAGGTAAAAATATTTTGCTTGGATAAACTATTTTCTAACGAAATAATCAACAAACTCAACCAAATACACAATATTGTTGATTAAAGATGCATTTCCTCATTTGTCTCCTGCAAACATTTCACCAACCGATCAATCAAATGGTACTGGAATGCAACGACACCCGATTAGACAATAACAAAAAAAAACAGCCAATCCATTGTTTAGATAGATCACCCGAATTTGGTATAAATAGGCTATCGCTGCACTTGACTGCACTCTTTAAATCATCATTCGATAATTTATACAACAACTCTTTTACAACCGTCTGGAATATTGTTTTTTTAAAAAACCGAGTACCGACAAGCTTTTGGATTTTGAAATTCGCGCGGACTCTGTCTCATCCTGGTTAAATCCAGTCCCGTATGGAATTACTTTCAGAAGGTAGAGGCAGATCCAAACGGTGGCAATGGCCACATCTGTAAGACGAAGGTGAAAACTGCGATTTCGATTACACATCAATCTACGGAATCATTTGAAAAGTTCACCATTTTAGTGGCAATACCCCCCAACCGCTGATCAAGCCTGTTGTCGAAACTTCTGCAACCGGTTCCCCGCCTCCACCTACCGTCAAGCCGAATCCACTTCTTGAGGCTTTTTTCAGCGCAACATCCAATTGATCCTAGAGGTGAAAGAGCTCGAAGAAGGCCTACTGAGCCGTGACCTACTTTCATTGCCAAGGATGCCCTGGCCATTTAGCACAGTCGAGAAGAAGGGATTTTTGCACATGCTCCGTACTTTTGACCCGAGATATAACCCACCAAGCGTCGCAGAGGTCAAAGGTTCCATCCCCGACTTTTGATATCACTCGCCCAACGGGTTAAGGATGAATTGAATGACATACGTTACTTTTCTCCGCACAGTGACATGTGTCTTCCCCATGGACTGACGCCATATATGGTTTTATACCATACACCATATGACAATGACTGGAACTTACGCTCATAAACCCTTGGCACCCCGTTTTGTGCCCCAGGACCACGACGCCGATACCCTTGGAGCCGCAATGGGGAGAGGTTGAAGAGTGGGATCTGATCAGAAGAACCAAGTTTCCTCACTACGGACAACTCAGTAATATCCTAAGCCACCAGATTTCGAGGGAGCAGCTATCGTTCTTCGGGCAAACTGCATCTTTGGCTCCCAACAATCCATGGAAGGACTGAACATCGTTTGAATGACTCTGGTGTGGCCATGTATCGTTTCTCAATTCAACTACAGTTTGGACGAAGAGACCTTGATCTAGCCACTGAGCAGAAACGAACGCGGGATGAGCCCAAATCACTGGTGTCGGTAAGTAATTTCGCTTGTTTCGTATGTGTTATGTTGTCTTTCAATATGAATCGTATGATTTTGTTTCGCAAATTAGTGGAGTGAATGTCGACGTTCGGATAAAACTTCGATTTGGCGAAGACTTTCTTTTTTTTTTTTTTTCAAATCTGTTTTGGTTATGGCTGATGGCCCTGAACTTACTGTAAAAACGAAAAGTTGGACCGATAAAAGCAAACTTTTAGCTTAATTAATGTGCCCATTTTTGCATTATATACCGGGATTATCTAGTATGCTCTTGGAGGCGCAGTTTTCATTCATATCTAACATTCCCGCTAAAACGTTTTAATGTAATGAATGATAGTGATTACGTTCGTACAAGTTTAAATGTTGGTTGTCGTTTTGTGTTGCGAAAGTTAAAAAATACAAGACGACTATCAGAGCAAATTCTAAGATCGTAAGACGTACACGTAATAATATTTTTTAATTCGTTTTATAACTTTTTGCAAGGGAATTTGTTTTTGCTTTTTTTTACCATGTATATACTCATCAATTTTTTTCCCGTCTTTTGTTTTATTTATCTATTCCAGGACTGCAAGACTCGGTGGGGTTCAACCTATCCATGGTTGACGAATTTTTTGAGAATGCAGCCGCCATACGCACCATCATGGGAGCGGATAAGAAGACATCGCACCTGAATCCACATGGCAGACAGGAGTGCTTATCGAACATTTCATCGGCGTTGGGCCCCTTGGCGGAATTGACGGACAATCATGTGCGGGAGGAGTCGTGACGGTTTCTTCTTCTTCCCTGAGCTCCGTGTACCAGAAACCTAGAGAACAAGATCCTGAAGTCCGACGCTGGTGACTCAACCCTGGTAAAGGACTTGCGCGATTGCGTCATGGAGGCTCTCAAAGAGAAGGCGAAGCTCGAAATGAGGACATCATCACGTCAGTTTATTCCCTTTCTGGATCCACATTCAAGGTAAATGTCTGATATGTTCGTCTTTAAAACGTGTTTTTAATTGGAGGGGATAGTTTTTTTTTTTTTAAAAAGGCGAATTAACGATAAGTCAACTCCCGATCTTACAGGTAACATTTACTATTGTCTTGATTTTGCCTTAACCAACGATGTTTGAGTTTTGAGAGTGAACTGGGGGGTAAAAAAAAAAAAAAAATACCATTAAAAACTAGAATTTTCTTCGGTTCTTTCTCCGGCTTTCGCGCTCACTAGATTCAAGAATATTAAGCTGTGGGCCGCCCCTGACCTTTGACCCTGGCAAATGAACCTTTGATCTCAAATCAACATATGAGGGATGCATTGTGCACCTATGACCAAAGTTTGGTTCCAATGGAACTTCAAAGTTTTTCAATTTAATCATTTTTACATTTTAGAAGCCCATTTTTTCAACTTGAACCTCACATTGACCTTGACCTTTGACGCTTTCAACATGCACTTTGGACTCATCAACTTGAGGGATCCCATGGTGCCAATTGAACTTCATCTTATCAAATGAGGTCAAATTAAAAAAAGTGGAAAAAAGTAAAATTAAAAAAAACTAACAATTTGGTGACACACAATACCACACACACAACATCCACACCACATCCCACATCACATACACACGCACAACGATTGCTATGGGGTCCGCTGCCAGCTATAGCTGGCGGCCCACAACAAGGTGTTAATTACATATTCGGAAAAGCCCATGTAGACTGTTTAACTAACTTACTTTAATTCCAGATTCAGTCCTGTCTACAAAGTTTGACGTAACATTTATGCCCGTTTTCCTCCTCGTTTTTTTCTAATTTTAGACAGCTGACTGTCTTTCGTAAGAAGAAACCTCTTTATGTACAGAAGCGTCTGGTATCTGAGATGACAGCTAATGCTCCGTCTTCGCATGCCACTACTGAAACCTACAGTCGTAGCCCACCGCCGCCAAGATACACGCAACTCTCGCCCGCCTTTCTTTGGAACACAAGCCTCAAACGACGGTCAACGCTTGATCTAACGGCGAAAGAGAAGGCAGAGAAGGAGCTTGTACTAACCTACCTTTCTACGCCGTCCCCCCTGATTGCTAGACGACTCGGGCATGGAGAACCAAGCCTCTGGAAATGGTGGAGGATCACTGTCGGGATTTCCCACTTCTCGCGGACTTTTGCTAGGGAAGTAATCATGCATCCAGGCTCCAGTTCTCCATCTTGAAACGTCTTTTTAGTAAGGCTGGACTCTGATTACGCCTAAACGCACACAACTGAAGCCAGAGAATCCAACATTGTTAAGTTTTCTTTCGGAGAACTTGTAACTACTTGAACTGTGACTTTATATCAAATCATGCAATCCGGACTGATTGAAGTTGAAACAATTCTTTAAACTTTAGGCGGAAATAAGTGGTTGACATTGGGTGAATGTTGGACTGTCATGAAATGTGATGTTTTGCTTCATGTACGGATTGACTATAATTTGATTAACCCTTTCAACTGTAATTGGAATTATACACTTGTCTCTTGAAAGCATCAACGTGATAAGGTATATGGCGATCGCTGTTGTTTATTTTGTGTTGACTAACTTATCGTACGTAGAGTTGGATTTCTGTTTCATCCTTGAATACACCGATATTATTTTGCAGTATGTGTATAATATTTAAAACACTTAAATATTGGGAATGTTGTAATATATTATTTTACTTTGCAGGTTCCTTGTACAGACACTCCGAGGGCACTCCATGCGCACAACTCTTATTTTGCGAGATTTATAAAAAAAAATCCCAAAAGGAAATTGGTCCTCATTTTACCATAAAAATCTAATGGCTTAAAAATTCAGATTATTATTAGAATTTTAGCTGAAATTGATTTGTTTCCCAATTCTAATCCTTTTTAATTGAAACTATTTTGAATCCAATAAAAGAGGTTTCATATAAATATATTAGCCTATAACGAAATATCGATAAGTTTTTAGGTTCAGGTTCCATTTATTTCATCGTATTTTACTGTTTTTATACATTAAAATTGTACTTTTTTTAGAATTTATAGAGGAGTTTACCAATTATACCACCCACCGTGTTTCGCCCTTTGTTGACTCGACTTGCCGACGGAAAGTTTTACGTTGCTAGGCGACGGGTGTACGTTCAGCCCTGGCCCCTGGACATGCGGCCTGAAACCCCGACGCCCTGTGTTGGGTGCAGAGATATAAATTATAATGTTTTGAAAATGCTGTCGGGATTCAATATTTTTAATAAGTTATATTAGTGTAGTTATATCAGTTAAACAAAGGAATGCTTCCGTAAAGTTCCGTTTAATTGTGGAGTTTGGAGTTCTGGAAAATCAATTTAATAATATTAATCATCCAATCTTTATGAACTACTGGACTTTTTTTAAAAATTAAAGTGTAGCTGATTTCGCTTTCAGATCGAGCTTCTTTTTAAACTATGTCAGGCAGATTTTGATTGTTGTCAATATATAATATATGGTAGTTTATCAAATATATTTTTTGTGACTAATAATATTTTTGTATGCGAAGTCCAATTTGAAGTGTGCAAAACTTGCAGCTTAGACTAAAATTGCCTTTTGCAAAACGTGGAAGAAATGAGTTGGACTTCATTTCCATTGATTGTATAAAACGTTTTTGGAGTTTACATAATCATTTGTTCAAACCCATTAACACGCATTGATTGACCGACAGCACAGAATATGACATTCCCCCCCGAAATGCATTATATCAGGTCTAATGACATCACATTCTCACCACCTTCTCTTGATAACACATGCGTACTTACGTTAAAGTGATGTCATCATTCGCCCTATTCATACTTAGCATCGTAATCCCTAGTGGCGGTTTTTGGTACTATGTAACTATACTTCTTTTACTAATGATATTAACTTGTTTTCCGATTCATCTTTCGGTTAAATTGATTAGTAGCCAACAATGTCTTTCCCCAGTTTAGGTCCTACATGATATTTTTTGAAAGTGCAGTGCTGGTAATCGGCCGCGAATCCTTCTAATAATAATAGAGTTGCAGGGACAAAAATTTGACCGCGCTGCACATGCGATCCCATTTTTCGGATTGTATTCTGAGTACCAAGGCAAATCCGATATATCTGTTTTTATCGGTAAAATATGGGCGGTATATCGATATTCGATATTTCTGATATCGATCATGTCCTAGTACAAAGTGATCCCTATGTGTCTTGCTTTCTGCCTAGGCAGGCAACCCAATAATGCAGGCGGACACCAAAAAAGCCTCAAACCAAAAATAAATCTTTGCTATGTCATTGCAATGAATTCACTAACACATGTATAAGGTCATGTGCATCTCCGTTAGTGTATACTGTAGGCCCCCCCCTAAAACCCACTTTGCCGTTGATTTTTTAAAAACCAAACTCTGTCATTGATGGGGACATCAACATGAGCACATAACAAGAAAAAAAAATTAAAATCGGTTACCGATTCAAAATGGCAGTCCAAAACTGATTTTGCAACGCGCACAGACCAACCTCCCCCCAAAAATAAAAAAAAAAACACTTTCCCGAGGACTTTTTTCCATAAAATTGGCTCAAAATATGAGAAGCAATAAACACATTTACAATGCTTAATTAAAAAGCTACTCCGCGTACGATTTAAGGCAAAACAAATTTTCAAACAAATCGCCACCAAAATGCTTAATTATGCTAATGTAGCATAATAACCGAACGCCATGGCCGATTCAAATTTTTTTTCCAACAAAATGCGCAACTGATACTTGGGCTATTTCATAAATTTTGGGCAAAAATAAAAAAAATTTACCGTTAAAATGGCACACCAAAAACAAAAGGTTGGGTCCACATGGAACCACCTTATACACTTAAAAAGAGGTGCTTGTTCTGATCGTGTTGGGACCACCCCTGATTTACCCGGAAGTAGTATTGGTGAAAGGCCGTATTTTTCTCATTGTCGTCTGAAATATGAGCCCTCAATCCTTTAATATTCCCAAGATTGAAGAAAAACCACCGTTTTAGTGGTTAACCACCAATATTGCACATTATGAATAGGACTTTCAATGCATTTTTGCTTCTACCATCAAAACCGCAAGTTGTTGTTCCCCCCGTTCACTTGATGGGCGTATGTGCAAGTGCCCAAAGCTTTCAATATCAAGTAGAGAACACAATAGACATGGATCGGCACAGCGATCTTTCAGTGTTAAAATAAATTTAAAAAAAAAATCTGACTGCCCATCCCTATATTTTTCCTCCCTACGGCAAAAAACAAAAAAAATTATCCCCGTTGTTTTTTTTTTTTTTTTTTTTGGGGGGGTGTGGGGAAGAAATTCCGGAACTTTTTGAGGTGTGAAATGGTGAAAAAAATGTGGGAACTTAAAAGTAACTGAAGTCTAAAAGCAAGTCTGCATTCCCAAATCTACCACAGGGAAGGGGCATATTTTAAATGTAATAATTCAATTAATGGACATTGTTAATCCTAGATTGGGGTTACTCCTTACTAAACTCAGTATGGGTGCAGGGACTGCCTTTTAAATGACAGAGAGCGACCAAGAACTCTCCTGGAACTTTTAAGGGAGCACTAGAGGGCAGTTAAACAAAAATAAAAAAAATTGTCAAGCAATCAAGAGGATCTTAAAGAAAATATTTAAATCACATGTTAAGCCATGTCGGTGCCCTTGTAAGGAGACAAATTATCCTCCAAAGCCATTTTAAGTAGGAGCCATTAAAAAGGGTCAAATATACAGGTACGGACAGACTTGGATCGGATGTTAAGGAGAGTTTCAAATCACTCTCCTGTATTATTTAAGGAGAGTGATTAACAGGTAGCATTGCTCTGTAGCACCTTAAAAGGACAGTCCCTGTGGGTGTGGTGCTAATGGGTGAAAATAGTTCGACCCATATCTATAGTGAGCAATGTGGAAATAAACGACTTTATTAGTTGGCTCAGAAATGTTGATTCATAGGAATAGCCGTCTAACCATGATCAGTATAAAAAGCGCCCCATTGGTATAGATGTCATACCAAAATTCAGGAAAAAAAATGGCCTGTTGATTGGTTCTATACCAAAATCAAGAAAAAAAATGACTGGCTTTAGTGCTGTAGCCAAAAACAATAGAATTTCGACGGTTCTTGCTTCACGCTCACTATATTCAACTTTTCAATTGAGGTCGATTAAAAAAAAAATTAACAATTAGTGCAACACATATCCACACATACATCCACCCCACAAACATACTACACACGCACAAGGTTTGCTAAGTGGTCCTGCCAGCTATAATAATAACCAACCCCATTTTTATATCTAGGGAAGTGAGTTATACATGATGGTCATGTGGCAGAACTCAAACAATGGTATATAAACTGAGCAAAAGAAATCGGATAACTTTGTCCATCATCGATCGTTCGATCGCCACTTTCCGTTTAAACTGATGCCATTTTCATGAATTTTGTATGGTGATAGTAAAAGCTCCTGATGCCACGGCATTTCCTAGCAAATATCTGCTTTGCAATCAGTCTTCACTTGGCTGGCTCACTTTTTTGAAAATGAGGGATTACAATATAGGCAATCAAATTTAAAGCTGGGTAAGTTCAATACAAACTTTTGCAATTAGGGTTAAGGTTATAAACACGACGACCACCGTGTATATACCGCGCTGCTAGCCACTGTAAGCACATTGTGTATATTATACTGATTTGCTAGTTGTGTACACTGCAATCATGTATTCATACAAGTTTTGCCATATAAGAATGGATGTAAAAACAACACCATTCTTATCGCAGCAGGCATCCATGAAGGGGATCAATTTGGGGGCCCCAGAGGGGAGCATTCAGGGGCCCCATGAAGGGGAGGATTCAGGGGGCCCCATGAAGGGGAGCTTAAGGGGGGGGCCCCATGAAGGGGACATAAGGGGCCATGAAGGGGAGCATTCAGGGGGCCCCCTTAAGGGGAGCATTCAGGGGGCCCCATGAAGGGGACATTCATGACATGAGGCCCCATGAAGGGGAGCATTCAGGGGGCCATTAAGGGGAGCATTCAGGGGGGGCCCCATGAAGGTGAGCATTCAGGGGGCCCCATGAAGGGGAGCATCAGAGGCCCCCATGAAGGGAGCTTCCGGGTGCCCCATAAGGGGCGCATTCAGGGGACCCATGAAGGAGAGCATTCAGGGGCCCCATGAAGGGGAGCATTCAGGGGCCCCATGAAGGAGAGCATTCAGGGGCCCCATGAAGGAGAGCATTCAGGGGCCCCATGAAGGAGAGCATTCAGGGGGCCCATTCAGATTCCAACAAATCTCCTTGATGTTAACACTCCTGTCAAATGTTATCCATCCATGCCTATAATATCCTACTTACCCTTATACTACTTAGATTCCATCAGATCTCCTTGATGTTAACACTCCTGTCAAATGTTATCCATCCATCCATGCCTATAATATCCTACTTACCCTTATACTACTTTGATTCCAACAGATCTCCTTGATGTTAACACTCCTGTCAAATGTTATCCATCCATGCCTATAATATCCTACTTACCCTTATACTACTTAGATTCCAACAAATCTCCTTGATGTTAACACTCCTGTCAAATGTTATCCATCCATGCCTCTGGAAGTTACGCTCTGCCTGAGGTTCAGCTAATGCCACACGCATGAAGCCAGGGTAACGCTTGCACAACTGGAAAGACAACATGGAACAGATTAGATACAGAGAAGACAGCTGGTATCAATGCAGGGATGTAAGAGGTCCTGAAAAGTAAAGCCTGAACGGCCTGAAAAAAGTGCATGATTTTGGGCTAAAGGTCTCCAAAATGGGGCCTAATTTTTTGCCTTGCATAATATGCCTATTCTTTGATGTTATTGTTTCCTTCACTGTACATATAATGGAAATAAACAAACTGAAGTAAAAAATGGGCTTAAAATAAATAAAATTGAAGAAATTTTGAGTAATGGAAAGTCTGAATTCAGGCAATTGTCTGAAAACTTGCATCCCTGATCAATAAGATTCATTCATTTAAATGTGCAAGGAAAAGAGCTAATCGATTTTAAAATTACATATATCTAAATCATAGTTATTTTCAAAAGAGCTCTAGGAATGTTAAACTCATATCCTTATTAATCAACCACAACTTAACTTACGAGCTTTATGGGGTAATTTACCAAACAGCATACAACCGCATAAAATTGGCCCTCCACCATTAGAGCGTTTTTCCCACATTTGTCCCCGAACAAAGCGCATTTGACTTGTCCCCAGGTTCCCAAAATGAATTTCATGATTTTTATCCCCTGAGAGCGAGTCACCCCATTTGCCCCACAACATAATTTCTGGTGCCTTCATCTTCTAAAGATATTGATTATTTCAATACATGATAATACCACTGACATCTCTCTACGCATGGATAGTGGGCTGCCGCACAGTTGAATGGTCGCCGAGTGTCACAACAGGAAGTTGCTCTTTTACAATATGGTGGAAACAATGCATACACCTGCTGGTGCACATATTCCATACAGATGTTCTATTGTTTGACAAGGTGTATGCATTGTTTCCCGCCATATTGTATAGGTAAAAAGCAACTTCCTGTTGTGACACTCGGCGACTCAGACCTACTAACCATGTGTAGAGGTCAGTGGATGATACATTCACTCCAGATCTCTACAAAATTCTTTTGCTTGAAAACAGTTTAATCTCACAAAATGCCATACACCGGCCTTACACCGTTGGTTCCCGTCTTCCCGAGGCCGGTTGGTCCCGACAATTAGTTATCAATGGCTTAATCACCAGATTAACTACATGAGTGGTTTTGCGCCGCTGTCAATCAACTTCCGTTATTGGGTTTGCATCTCAGAAATTTATCCCTTTGGGCTGACATCATTATTATTGTTATCATGAAATTAACTTACTGCCACAATTTCAGCCTTTGTGATAACCGGTACAACATTGCGCACAAACAGCGAGTACGTCTTGTGTAGCGCCCTCGGTTTGGGCTCTTCTGGCTCCTTCTCACCCTCTTCTCTTTCTTCTTCTTTGTCATCCTTCTCTCCTTCTTTCACTTCTCCTTCCTTGTCAACTGGTTTTCCATCAGATGCTTTGGAATCTTTCCGATGCTTTTTGCCTGTAACATTGAAGTAAACCTCTACTGAGAATGATAAATTTTGATAGTGTTGTAAAAAATTGCAAAACTTTTTTAGAACCCACAAGCATCCATCTTTTGAACTGCAAGTCAAATTGGGGCCCCATTACATTTCACACAAAGATCAAGTGTCTGAAATATCCCTGACAGTTGCTTACTATTACTGCCTGAGGGCGCCACTTATTAAAGACTAGGACGCATGACCCAAAGCCAGCTGAGGGTCATGGGTTTTAGACCGATTACCGGTGCATGTGTCATCATCAACAACAAAAGAAAAATATGAGGGGAATCTTTCCTAGCAACATTGATATAAGCCCAAAACTTTTTAGGATTATTTGTAGCTTCCTGAGAAATGATCCGAGTACTCACGATAAGATGGTTTACCCTTTTGTCTCAATCATAATGCTTGTCTTCCGCACCCCAACATCAGGTCCCGGACACAAGCTACTTGTCTTCAAAAACACTACCACTTACCCTTTTTGTCCCGATCGTGACGTTCATCTTCCGAATCCGACGACTCGCTGCTGCTGCCGCTACTACTGCTACTGAAGCTGTCACTACTGCTGCCACTGTGACTCTCATCTGAGCTGTAGTCTCGTTTGCGCTTCCTTTTTCTATCATGTCTCTGCAGGGTATCAAAGAGCCACATCATAAATAACTTAATTTCATAAGCCACCGATCATTCTTCTGATATTTTTAGAGCCGTTTCAATTCATGCAATTACTACGTATCAAATCTTTACAAACATTGGGCTCTTCTAGATGACTTCGGTAACCTCAATAATACACTCAATCTCATAGGGAGAATCGCCACCGCCACCAAAAAGTAGGACGCGCTGTCTCGTTCCCTCACATTATTTTTTTTGGCCACAAAATAATGAGTTGTTCGTAGCATTTGCAATGATAATACTGTAAATGGTGTGGCCATTGTAAATCGTGAGTTTGAGTCCCGATGCAGTCAACATGTTTGAGTCCCTGTGCAAGATAATCTCAATTGACTAAGCTTCAACTTATTCTTAAGAAATAGTGGTTGTTTTGGAGTCAAGTACCAGTGTCCTGAGTGGCTTGAGTCAAATGAATCAAAACTTTTTTTTTTTTTTTTTTTTTTTAGGTCGAGAATTCGTCAACCCGCTTCTTTCCACCAAGTTACATCATTGTCGCCCTTACGGAACTCCAGATAAATGGTATACAACATGGGTTAACATTTTTGTCACAGACGGACGGACGGACGGACGAACGGACGGACGCTGCTCATTTCATAGTCCCCGTTCCGAACTCGTTCGGCGGGGACAATAATACACTCAATCTCATAGGGAGAATCGCCACCGCCACCAAAAAGTAGGACGCGCTGTCTCGTTCCCTCACATTTTTTTTGGCCACAAAATAATGAGTTGTTCGTAGCATTTGCAATGATAATACTGTAAATGGTGTGGCCATTGTAAATCGTGAGTTTGAGTCCCGATGCAGTCAACATGTTTGAGTCCCTGGGCAAGATAATCTCAATTGACTAAGCTTCAACTTATTCTTAAGATATAGTGGTTGTTTTGGAGTCAAGTACCAGTGTCCTGAGTGGCTTGAGTCAAATGAATCAAAACTTTTGTCACAATTAAGTAGAAATTAAACACATGCATGAGGAATAGTTTGAATATTTTTGAAATTCTTACCGGACTGCGTTCCTGGTCTTTGTTATCCTGCCAATTAAAATAATAAAATAAAGAATTGGTTAAGTTAATGTCCCAATTAGTGAGGGGCACAATAATTTATCTACAGCCTCTGACTTCTCTTCACTAGGTTTTTTAGTTAGGTTAAACCAAAGTTTTAAATCCGATTTTGTCCCCGCTAACGGAGGTGGCCGAATACACCTCACACTTAGTAATACTGCTGTGTGAGGATTTATTGGAGCAAAAGATAATAAGTGAAATCAACATTACAGATTTATGATGTATTGTGGGAAGGTTTTGCCACTTTTTAGGAATCCTGACCTTTGACAAATCAAGATTATGGTTTTAATAATTATGTTTTTATAACTATTCCAGCAATATAGCTAATAAAAAATTATGCCGTAAATTATTTGGATAGAGTAAAACATGTTTTCTATTTTTAAATATCAAATAATAACTTGGAACTATTTTTAGAAATTACCAAAAGACAATTTTCCTGAAATATTGATGGGGTCGAAGGTCAGGAGTCCTAAAAATATTACCGGAAGTTACAATGCCGATTTGGCTTATTGACCGGATGCCCATCCTGACGTCAATCCACAGTTTTCGGCCTTTGAACAACCACGCCTACCCATCATGCAAGGCAGCATGTGCTGGATGGCTGCCATTAGCTCTCCAGAGCTGATGCCCTTGTAGGTAGATCTTTTTTATTCTACCAGGATAAACCAGCTACCCTCCTCATCGGATTTCCTTAGAAACCCAATGGGGGTGACGGTTTAGCCGCCGACAGCTCGGCCCTGGGACAGGTAGTACTGGTTACCAGGATACCAGTAACACTTTTCCTATCTGTCAGATGGTAATTACTTCTCATATTTTTAAAGATACCCAACTTTAAAAAAAAAAAAGCTTTCAAAATTAATGTTTTCTTAAGGGTGTCCACACATGCCAAAAAACATGCGACTAGGAAAACTGAAATTCTGTCTCATGTAGGAAAGTGTTTATTCTCAAAATATGCCATCAAAGATGCACTCAAAACCCCACAATCCAACCCCCTGAGGTCTACCGGCCAATTTTATTGGTTGAACATTGCTTTATTTGATGTATTTAGCCAATCAGAGACATAGTAAGAAAAGCTTGAAGGTGTGTACAGGTATATAGAAGGCCCAGGGCCGAGTTGTCGGCGGCTAAACCGTCACCCCTATCGTATTTCTAAGGAAATCCGATGAGGGTAGCTGGTTAACCTGGTAGAACTAAAAAGAAGATCTACCTACAAGGGCGTTGGCTCTGGAGAGCCAATAGCGGCCACCCAGCACATTGACGCCAGGAAGGGCATCCGGTCAATTATCTTTTGCTCCAATAAATCCTCACGCAGCAGTATTGCTGTGAATGTGAGGTGAATCCGGCCACCCCCGTTAGCGGGGACAAACCCGGATTTAAAACTTTGGTTTATCATTTTGATTGGTTACTCAGAGGTTATATCATGCTATATTATGTAATAAGCCAATCAGTGGTACTTTAAGAAAGGTGGTAGACCTCAGGGGGTTAAGTAAATCTTAGAAGTAGGGTGGTCACATGAAAATTTGAAGTATCTCCCTAGATTTATTTTTCCTACCAGAATCGTTCCTTTTGTCAAACTATTGAAAAAACTTTTTGAATCATCGAAATCGGACATTCCGTTACAAAGTTACGGCCTTCTAAAGATTTATGAAACTAGCGTTTTTACCCCATTTTGACGATTTTTCTTGAAATGATGATTTTTAGCATATATAAGGAGTAATAAATTTGAGAATATGACTTTGTTTGTTGTGTGATTCATTTTAATTTGTTAATTTGATGCATCTTCATGCAAAAAGTTAAATAGAATAGTCTTGTTTGTTATAACTTTTACATTACAACACTTTCAAAATGGCTGAAATTACCAAAAATGCACTTTCGGCAGGCCTGAAATGCGATAATTTTGGCACAATTGGGCATGTTTAGCGGATGATAATTTTGTAAAAAAAGATTAAGAGCCACTGGGGTTTTTATTTTGTGTTGATTTTATGCTATTTTATGCATTTAAATAAAGAAAAATATCTAATATCCTGAAATTTCTACTTTAGGACACTTAAAATATGGACAAAATCACCAAAAAAGCATACTTTGGGCCACGGCCGAAAGTTGATGATTTTGGCACATTTTTGGCAAATTTATAATTTTGTGAAAAAAGGCTTCACAAAAAAAGGCCTCAAAAAATTTTGAAAATAAGAAATATTCATATTTACTTTGGTTATTGGCCTAATGCCAAAGTATAAACCATTTTAATACAGTCAAAAATTATCTATTTTCTTTTTTAATTATGTTAATTGATAAGGGACTAAGACTAAGGGCAAACGGGAAAATGGAATGGGAAAAGGTAAAGGAAAAAGGGCGAGGGAAAAAAGGCAAAAGGTAAAAGCAGGAAGGAAAAGAAAAAGCAGAGGGAAAAGAAAAAAAAAGACAGCCAAAAAGGAATGAGGCAACTTTAATAATAATAATAATAATAATAATAGTACCACACTTATATAGCGCAAACACAACAATGTTGTCTCAATGCGCAAGGCCATTATTATTACGCTGCCATCAGGAAATCGTCAGAATCATGTCGCTTCATTTAGGTGTGCTGCTGGCCAATTAGCGCACTGCCTATTATGCACTTAGATTGTGATATCCCCCATAACAGCTCCCCATATTTCGCTTGGGTGAACGAGGCAATTGAGATTAAGTATCTTGCCCAGGGACACAAACACGTTGACTTCAGCGGGGCTCGAACTCACGAACTTAGTATCACGAGTCCTGCGCTTATCCGTTGCGCCACACGTGCACTTTAGGGAAAGAGACAATGGGAAAAGGAAAACCAAAGTGGAAAAAAGGCAAAGTGAAATAGATAGAGAGGGCAAAGAGGGACAGGCAAAGGAAATAAAAGGGAAAACTGAAAAAGACAGAGGGAAATACATGGCCAATGGAAAAGCAAAGGGGAAAAATATGGCAAAGAAAAAAATGGCAATGGGAAAAGGGGCAAATGTAAAAAAAGTAAAGGGAAAAATGCAAAGGGAAAAAGAGTGCAAAAAAGGCAAAGGGAAAAAGAGGAATAAGTGAAGAAGGCAAAGAGGGAAGATAAAGCAAAGGGAGGAAAAGGCAAGTGAAAAAGGGCAAAGGGGTAAAAGGGAAAGGGGCACTGAGGAAAGAACATAAAGGCGGCATAGGAAAAAGGGGAAAGGGTAAGGAAAAAAGCTAAGGGAAAAAGGGCAAAGGAAAATAAGAAATGGGGACAAGGGCAAAAAGGGAAGGAAAAAAAAGCAAAGGGGAAAAAAAAGGCAAAAGAAAAAAGACAAAGGGAAAAGGCAAAAAGCAAAGAAAAGGGGGAAAAGATAGGGTGAAAAGGAAAGGAAAATGGAAAAAACAAGCTAACTTTTAATTTTGGCTGGATTTTTATAGGTGTCAGAGAGGCGTATGCCTGAGTTGAATAAAGGAGGAATTTTATGCCACTGAAAATTTAAAAAAAAAAACAGACACACAAAAAATCCTTAAAGACCATGAAGCAAATTCACAACACCCCAGCTACCACCCAGTGTCACCCCCATCACCACCCCCATTATCACACCCCCACCCCCACCCCCCTTTAAAATATTTTGAAAATCAACCCAGCCCAAGGCTAGCGCCGACCCATTTACCCAGATTTACTGCAATAATAATTTATCTCTTTTAAGTAGTTTTATCAATCTCTCTATAGTGTAAAATTTCAGTTAAATAATTATTTAACAATATTCTATTCCATATTTTTTTTAAATCCCATAATGTCACTTAAAATGTTCAGAATTTTAAGACTATTCTTGAGCCCACAACCCTTTAAAATGAATGGAAGAGTCCATTTTGTACGCATTCAGTTTCAAAAATACGCATCCATAATGGATGATCCATTATTTACAGGCACGGTTTACAGCCGGTGCTGCACAAGAGGGGCTTCACATTTCATGTGTGACGGGCCAAACATAAACAGACAAATAAACAACATAAATTTAAATGTTATTTAGATCCAAAAAATATTTCTAAGTACTTGCGGTTGCCTTTCATGAATTCTTGGGATCATCAGACGGCTTGGCGGGTTGGGCATTGGTAGTAGTGAAATTTATAGCTGAGAGGGACAGCGTCAAAATCTCACGCGGTTAGATAGAAACGCGGAAACCAAGTTGTTTTCCCCAAGGGTTTTCCCATCCCAGCGCGCATGGCCAGGTTTTTGATATTTATTAATAATATTTCTTCGCCGTATAAAAAAATAATGAAGGTTACTCCTTTTGTTAATTAAAAATGTGATCTTTTCACATATCGATGTTGCAATGTTTGTTAGAGGATGTAAAGATAGATAATTCCACCAAAATTTGGTTCTGATGTAACTTCAAAACACTATTAGTCGTACGAGGACGCGACATACATCAATGTCACCGGAGGTCATTCTTGCATTTTGTTTGGGCACGAAATCTATAGGACCCATCCATAGAAATAGTAGGATCAAAATATGACATTTTCCAACACTGACCCCAAAACAATTGACAACAGAAGGTTTCTTGGGCACTTTTTCTGGCAGTATAAGGTCAGTTAACAATATATCAAAAGTGGAATAAAATTGAATAGTCCCAGAACGGGTTCAAACTATGACAAAACAAAATGGCCGCAGCTCACATTTGAAAAACATTAAATCCTCATATCTCTGGCAATAAATGAGCTCTAAAAGGGCAAAACAAGGTGTCAGTTCCTACTAATTCGAGCATAAACCCAAATCCATTAAATCCATTCCATTTATTGCCAGAGATATGAGGATTTATGTTTTCAAAATGGCGGATGGCGGCATTGTGTTTATGTCATAGTTTGAACACTTTCTGGACTTCGATTTTATGCAACTTTTGATATATTGTTAAAGAGACCTGAAATTCAGAAAATGCTAAAAAACCTTCTGTTGCAATTTTTTTGGGGTCATGTGCTATCTTTACTCTACTAAACTATGTTGTTTTGAATAGGGCGATTGAGTGTAGCATTCACTGCAGGGGAAATCTCGGCAGCACGAACTCCCAGTGTTACGCCAGCGCTACCGCGGTGCGATTAACTTGCCGTTTTTTCGACGCTTATGACTAGAGAATTATACAAAAACATCGTAAGCTTTAAAAAATTTGATCCCCATGTAAAATAAACATGATTTGTTATACCGACGAATTTCAGGATTAATTTGTTGAAGGATTATATGGATTTTACTTGTTAGAAATGATACATTTTCAACAAAGGTTTCACTACGCACACACAGCATAGCTGACGCGTGTATGGTGTACACAGTTGAAGCACGCATAGTGACCACCCTATTAGAAGCTCTCATTTAACAAAAATTGAGTAAATGACATACCCTTTGGCTGCCACCCATCATGAGTCTTTTCAAGACATCAGAAACAGAGTGCTGTTTACGCTGTGGAGAAAAAAGGGGAAAGCAGAGAGTAATAGAAGAGTGGGATAAATACATTGACTTTCTTTGATCCCACATTTGCCACGGTCAAAATACAATAGTCGTGATAGTCTTTAGCACTTGCATAAAAATCAATACCATAAACTAATATAACTAATAGTACCACTTTTGTCTTCCGAATCCTGGAAAAGTACACTTCAATACCAGTGCAGGTAAGATACTAACAGGACATGAGATTTTCTGCAGATACAAATTTCAGTGGACCAAACTGATTATACTATCTCATATGGCAGCTATTCATTTTTATCAACTTTTAATTCTCCTGTGTCACTCACAAAAAATATACCAAATCAAATCAATTTCACTGGAAGGGGGGCTCTCAGGTTGGGTTTGGGTAGGGACACATACCTCCAAGAGCCTGGAAGTAGGACCCATATCTTTACCAATTTTTTGCCAAAAAGGGGACTCATAGCTAAACAAGAGATGCCGATTTTGGGCCAAATTTAACACAAATGTGCCATTCTTTCCTCTAAATTTTGCCTTCAGTTTTAGCACATGTAGGGTATGTAAGGATGTCCTTATTTGTTACAAACATGCAAAAATCTGATTTTTGATGATTTCTTCTATTATCTGATTTAGCATATCACCGATAGTGCCTTTAAGAGCTATTAGCCTTTGTCTAGTGAGTAAGAAAACATGGAAAAAATCAAAACTAGCAAAACAGCGTTGTCACATCCCTGATAATACCTCTTCTAAAGTAGGCCCAGTTCGTTTCTCAGGTTCTGGCTCTGGCGGTGGCTCTTTGGGCTCTGGTGGAGATGTATTCCTTCTTTCTTTTTCCCCCTCAAATCCTCCATAAATAATTAACAACATATAAATATATTTTTTTCTCATCCTTTTTTGTCTTCACCTCTTTCTCTTTATCCCCTTTTCTTTTCATCGCTCTTTCCTCTCCATTTTCTTTTCTGTCTTTCTTCTTCCACTTCCTTTTTCTCTTTGTCGTCGTCTTCTTCTTCTCTTCTGTTTTCCTGTGATAAAATTGTCAAATTATATTTCCCATATTCCAACCCATAATAATTACAACACAGCAGATTTTGACATTCACATGAGACAAAAATCTGTACACCGCCAATGTGGTATGGACATATTGCTTTTCCCCAAGGATTGTGCATCTCTGGGGAGTTGAAGATATGGATGTACATTGTGTAGGTATAGTTCATAAGTGAGCTTCAAGTATCTCCAATAAAGGCAGACTAAGACCCAGGGGAGGGACCCTGGGGAATGGATTACATGGTATAGGGGCTTGTGCACTCCACAATAAACCTAATTTGGCTACTCTACTCATCTAGCAAAAAAAGATATTGCAAAATGTTGACTTTTTTGGGGAAATGTTGGACCTTTTTGACATTTTCTCCCCCCCTGTTGTATCAGACCTGGTTTGCAGGACCCTGGGGATTGATTACATGGTTAGTAGGGGCTTGTGCCCTCTAAAATAAACCTAAGTTGGCTACAGCTAGCGCATCTAGAAAAAAAAAGATATTGCAAAATGTTGACTTTTTTGGGGAAATGTTGACTTTTTTTGACCTTTTTTGGACATTTTCTCACCCCTGACAGACCGTGCAGGGACCCGGGAAAGGATTTTACATGGTTGTATGGGGATTGTGCCTGCCGCAATAATCCAAGTTGGCTACTCTAGCATCATCCTGGGAAAAACATTATGGAAAATGTTGACTTTTTTGTGTTCCCAGACACACACACACACTTACATCCACACCATCCCAGACATTGCCATTCATAACCGGATTTTGCTACGCATCCGTTCAAAAAAATACAGTCAAGTAAACTTGCGTCCTCCCCCTGGCAATATGCAGTCGAAACAATGACCTCATATGACCTTTTACCTTGGTCCATGACCGTTGACATCATCCACACATGAAGGAACCCCTATTGCACCTTACCCCAAGTCTTGTTTTAAATCGGACTAAACTTTTTCGAAGGAGACGCGAAAAACAAAACCCTAACCAACTGGAACACCCACCCATACACATACCTACACACATACATCATACGACATTCGCACCCTCGCAATATCCCCCTACTGCTTTTCAAGCAGGGGGATAAAAACATGTCCAGTACAACTGAAAAGTCCAATTCTTATTCAAAGGGTTTTGTCATTGCTGCCAAAAGTGTTAATTTGGGAACTCTTTCATGATAACTGAGCTGAGTGAAACTCTTGATCATAAAACTGACTTGAACCTCTTGGACCCAACAATGAAAATTTTACAAAACGAGACTATCTTCCGGAAATAAAGAAGATTTTTTCGATTTGTGGCTACAGCATATCCTTACTCTTTTTTCTCGCCATCATCGCTCTTCACTTCTCCATCTTCGCCGTCAGTTTGCGCTGGTCTTCTTTTCCTCCGCATCCTTGGTGCCCTTCTCGACATGCCTCCGACATCCTCCTCTCTCTCCTCTGAAGTGCTTCTCTGTCGGTTAGGCGTTGGCTTTGGGGATGGGGGTTGATCCAGTATGGTCATGTCCAGCTCGGTACGCCTTCCATTTTGATCACAGCTGAAAATTTAAAATCCACAGAATTTAAATACTGGACACTATGCTCCTGCTAAATCAGAGTATGTAATTCTACCTAAGTAACACCATACAAGAGTAGACACCTGCCAACTCCAAATGTAATTCCTCTAGTAGCGCTGTACTCTTGGGGGGGGGGGTTGTATGAAGTGTCTCCAACCCATGCCAAAAGTAAATTTTACGTATTATGTGTACCAAACATCTAATCTACAATAAGTGTTAGGAAGGAAAAAAAATGTAGAAATTTCAAATTATTAGTATAATTGATGAGCTTTAACACTTACTGTGCTCAAGTGGTCGAGATCTCGATCAAAAAATGTGGCAGGTATTATAAACTGCTGCCTTTGTGTAACATACGGTGTTAAGACAAATATATTCCACCTAATTAAAAAATAAATCCCCTTTAAACTGATGTCTGAAACACTGTATGCATCAGATATCTTTCAAGTATGATGTTTTAATTGGTCAATCCACATCATGAACGGCTGTGCTAAAGCCACCCCATTGCATTAAAAACAATAAACCATAAGTCCATATCTATGAACATCGCAAGCAGAAGTACCTACACACAAACACCCATGGATAATGCGCGTACAAGTGCATACTATGCGTGTATCCGTGCACACGCACAACACACACACACACACATGTACACACACTTGTAAGGATGGCAATCAGGAGCACACATTATCAACTAAGAGGAGGTAAGGTGTTCTTTCCACAATGCATTTCTCCCAATACAATTTTTGCACTGGTTGTCACATGAGTTCACGGTGACAAAAAGTACCTAATTGAACAGAACTCATCCCAATCTTGTAATTTAAGTACTTTTTGTTACTACAAACACATGTGACAACCAGTGCAAAAACTGCAATGGAAAAATTGCATTGTGGGAAGAACACTATACCTCCTCTTCTATTAATTGGTGATAATTTAAAACCACACGCTAATCATAACTCAACAATTTCTCTGCACAAACTTGTCATCCTCATCTTTATATTGTGTACCCCACTTTCATTTCAAGTGCAGATGCACAAACAATACTTATTCAGACTGCTGCCTAGAGGGCCAACTGACTCAGGCTAACCTGCATCTAGTAGTTTGACAATCTGTACTGCACTGTCCGCCTCGGCTCTGGCATCATCCACCAGTCCTCTCTCAAAGGTGTCGAGAAAAACCACCAGGCGGTGGCGCACGGCAGCGAGCATCTCGTCGCGCCGCTTGTCGGCTTCATCCGGATAATATTTGAAGCGGAACCTGTTAGGATCGATGTAACGAGAACGGAAGCGAACAAGAGAAATTGCATTAAACACACAGGAGTGGTGGTGAAACATTAAATGTAGCTGTTTATACCCCACACCATACTTAGGTACTTCCCATGAATACATGCTTGTAAACGTACAGATCTTGCATGTCATTTGTAAGAAATGCTTGTAATATCCAAAACCTACTAAATCATGATCTATTTGTCCATGCTGAAAGAAGATGATCAGAAGTGGAAAAAGAACATCAAACCATGCCACATTAAAATACAGAGATGTAACAGTGGAGTTGTCCCATTTCCTGAAAATCCAAAATTTGAACTGACGGCAAGGTCAAATTTTAGTGTAGCATCCAGTGGAGCTCCAGGGAACATATTTTCTCACGCGATTTTAAGGTACAAGACCCCCTTCTCCAAAATAAATTGGTACTTAAAACTTGGTTTTTGATGCAGTTTTACCTTTGTCATTAACAATTTGATCTCAGAAATTTAAAAAAAATGTTTAAAAAATTTTTTTTTTTTTTTACATTTCCGGAATATTTTTTATTTATGGCCAAAAATCCAGAATTCTGGAAATTCCCAGAAAACTTACATCTCTGAAAATATATTAGTCGTCACTATGGTTCTGATATGGTTAAAAGTTAAATGGACATTATCTGTGGTATCCACATAGACAACAGGATTGGGGGGGGGGATATATGTGTTACAAATCTCAAATCAAAAATTTAAAAAAAAGTCCCAGGGGAGGGCAGCCAAGAAATCACAATTTTAGCTGTCACCATTGGTCTAACACGTAAAAGCAAAAAAAAAATCTTGACAAAAAATTCTGAATTTCTTGTATGTTTTCAAGGAATATTTTCTTATTCCAAAACCGTTGGATCTGAAGAATCAACTCCACTGTAAGGGTTATTTCTGTTTTTGCTTTTTTTTGGTATGAATAACGGACGAGGATGAGGTCGCATGTGGGTCATGGGAACACCCATGACCGACCCACACAAAGCACCGAAATTGGTTTGTGGTTTGCACTCCGTATTGATGTTAATTCTTTGATATTTTGGATGAGTTGCTATATTGAATGAGGCTTGGCTGCCATCATCTGATAAGTCCCAAAAGATTAATGCTCCCCCAATAAGACCAGTTACATCCTACGTGGTCACTTTCTTTTTGTGTGACTGGGCCCAATCCATGCATGCCAATCGTTATGGCCCATAGTATTAAACCTTAACAGATACACTTTGCCCAGTGTTTACAGTCCAGGCCCGACCTAGTTCAAGATCCAGGCCCCTACATGTTTACAAACATTTGCTGGTACTGGCTTTAAGAAAGACTCAAATACGATAGACCCTAGACCATAACTGTCCTGTGAACGGGCCATATAAACTTTTTGTCATCTCTCCTTTACTTCTTTGACTAGAGGAATATCTTTTGTTTATTTTCTCTACAGTTAAAAACCACACAAAATACTTAACTATGATAGTAATTCAGATATGCTTTCTCTGTGACGGCTTAAAAACCGATTTTGTTAGGCATGGTAATATATTATACTTTTTCCGGTTCTGCTGATCCCCTTTATCTTTCACATATCCTAATTGAGCCAAAGAAAGTGTCCATGAAATGATTGAATGAGCAAGCCGGACTTCCCTGAAACATGTATTGCCTAATGTGCTGATTCTGCACCACACATAATTCCCCTTCCACTTATGAAATTCTCTTACTTCATGCTTTTCTTTGACAATTCTAGCATATTCAACAATTTCACACATTTTCTTCCTTTTGAGTTTCAAAATGTCACACATCTTTTTTCTGAATGCTTTCTCCAGTTACTGTTTTTAGTGTTGAATTGTTCTTCATAACTGCTTCCAGAAAATAAAAATAATGTAATTTCATTGCAAATAAATTTCAGAAAATTGTGATTTTCTATTAATTCTCTTCTCAAAAAGCAATATTCACAAAACAGTTGAATAAGATAAATTTGCAAAAATTAAGTGTAAAATATGTTGATGAATAAACAGATTCCCTCTAAATCCCATGTGATGCAAGTAAAAAATGATTCTAACAGGAGAACCAACAGGTAGGTTCTAGGCAAATAAAGAAGCAAATACTACTATTTTAAAATCCCAACTTTACCCTCGTTCTCTCCAGTCTCATACCGACCTCATACCTCCAACAAAATGGCTGAAAATGATTAAGTTACTTTTGCAATCTCCACCATAATACTTAATGAGTGGAGTTACTGGCCGGCCGAAATTGACTCATCGATTATCCTGTGCTCGCTGGACACACACGTCGAAACTATCTAGCTGTTGTTTTTTGTTTATTCTCGCCAGCTGCTTCGGTAAAATGCACACGCGAAGGGGTGTAAGTACGTATATTGTTTCCTACCAACTAGCCCTACACTAACTTTGAGTGAATCATAAAAGCCTAAAATCTAACACTGCTTTTGCGCAGTGTAGCCCTAACAACTAAGCTTGTGATTCGACGATGCTCCACGGAATGTTCCATTGTGGGACGGGTACATCTGTGCTGTGGAGGGGAATTTTATTACAGGTTAAAAGTGCACTGTTCTGGGATTGAAAAATTAAAGTTACGGCTTAGGCTCAGAGCCATTTGGTGTGGATGAAGGCACCATCAGTGATTTTCTACCAATTTGTTCCTGCCAATCTCCTTTAAAAATTAATTGATATAAAAATTCATATCAAAGTACATATCTTACCTTTCACAAAACATCACAAATTAAATGTACGCATGCACTGTTTCCTGATTTTGACTACCTTTCTAAAACTTTGTATGGCCATGTTATTATAAATGACATATTTTTTCTTTAAAAGATCAAAATAATAATGATGCTGATATATAACACACACACGTATCTACCCTACAGGGTGCTCAAGACACGATTGCCAATTATTATTATGCTACCATCAGGAAATCTTCACAATAATTTTGTTTCATCTAGGTAGCAGCTGACTAAGCGGACAACCCTATCATCACTTAAGATTGTAATACCACCCATAACAGCTCCCAAAATGCCAGTTGGGTCGACAAGGCAAGTATTTTACCCAAGGACACAATTGGTTGACCACAGCGGTGCTCAAACTCACGATTTAACAGCCTAATGATAACAAGTCCTGCGCTTTTCCACTGGATCACACATGCTCTCAAAAGATCATATTCATCTTCTATTTTCACTGTTAATTAACAAATGTGTGTGTGTTCCAAAAATGCCAAAGCCTGAATCTTTTAAAAAATTTGTTGTACCCTTGTCAGGAAAATCACTGATAGTGACTTTAACCTTGATTTCTCATAAATTTAACTTTTCAATCCCAGTACACTTTAAACAAATACAAAACTAGACACAAAACAATGACACAAATTCAAGAACACTTTCAGCTGATTAATAATAATGACACAACACTTCATATCCAATGGCCTGCACACTAGTCCCTCTTGGAGAACAAATCAAAGGCATCGCCACTTGTGCTCTTGAACAACAACATAATGCACTTGTCATTTTCAATCCCGGCCCTGGGTGTCCCGGGACTAGCGGAGACTTAGCCGGGAATGTTATATTTGCTGTCTGTGTACCACCCCGCCTTGTCCCCCCGCTAAAGTAACACGAAATCCCCGATAGCCGGGCTTACATTTTGGTACATCCCCCGCTAAATGTCCCGGCCCCTACTATCCGGGCTTCGGTGTGACAATCCCCCTATATTCTCGGCATGGGGGCGGGGACTTTCTTTTAAAACTCTGTACAATCCGGCTCGTCCGCGCTAATGCGACAACAGGTCTAGCTTAAAAATCATACTATTCATTTTTGGATCGCCGGAGTGTCAGAACAACCGAATTTCCCACACAATCGGCAATTATGTTATTGAGAAACAAACCTCGTTTAATAGTTGGTTTGTTTAAAAAAATCCACGGCGATATCTGACCATTAAACGTAGCAGAAGTAATATCTAAAAACCCTGCATCATATCTGCCAAGGGAATTCAGCCAAACAACAAGATCATCATGGTATTGTCGTTTTGTCGGCCTAATCTCTGTGATAGTGCCTTTCTTTGCTATTTAAACTTGAATATATGCCTCTGTTCCGTACTCTGTCAGTGGGTATCATATATTGCGACCCCGTTGGTAAGTTCTTGTGATTCAGTTGATATTTTTTTTATGTTTTTTTTTCTGGCAAGTTTTTAAACGTTGAAATATCGAACCTCGGATTAGTTTGATATCTCGACCGTACGAACGACTGCGTGTGTACACTTGTTTTAGCTTGCCTTTCACGGACGACATCGCTGGAGAGATCGGGACGGCAATAGGTAACTATAAGAACATGGTGATCTACTACAGATTTGACAGGCCGATACTGCTCAATGAGAGCCTGGTTTTTATATGGTGTGACCATGCGTTTAAGTCCCCGTTTATGTTCCCGGCGGAGCCGGGAAAATTTTTTGTACCTCCGGCTTAAGTCCCAGCTACATGTATCATCAATGATTGTCCCGGGAGGGCGGGGACAAGCTAACGTACATTCCCGGCCACGTCCCGGCTAACATACGGGCTGCGGGGCATACTTTTTGTACATGCCCGGCTATATCCGGGGCATATACCCCGCTATGTCCCGGGACCCCCAGGGCGGGGATTGAAATTGACAAAGTGCCATGGTGCTCAATCTTGCAAAATATGGTGAGCCGCCAACGATAGCCGCGGAGAGGCGATGTTTGCCCGATGCATCATGGGAAAAGTCGGCATCCAGAGCCCGATGACCAACGAATCAATCACTGATAATTATTTGTCACTATCATGGTTGGTTGGTGTCGAATGCCTGCTGTAAAGGCTCTACAATAAGTAAAAACCTTTGCTTTCTTTTCGATCACTGACTCTTTCGATGAGAAAAATAGATGGCAAGGGAAATGGCAGGTGGTGGACAATTGCAACATTTGAGAATTTAAGGGCCTGCTGACTGCACAAAAAATTGAGCTCTACCTTTTGCTTTCATTTTTAAAAGCGGAAAAATGACTTATGAGAGTATTTTGCAAAAATTTACAAAAAATTGAAGTGACAAAGTTTAATGTTCAAAGCTTAAATCAGAAGTTCCCAAAATTCACGATTCGGTGTTCTTTCCCAAAACTTGTGACACCAAGTCCAAACCGTCAAGAATCGTCTTCCACTTCCGTTCTTGATAAAACACATTTCGTTGAAACAAACATGTTTGGCAAAGCAAAAGTTCACTATATCTCAGAAAATCTTGTTTTCATCGAACAAACACAGGAAATCTTGTTTGAGTTAAAACACAATAAATGCCATTAAAACCGGCTCACGAAAAAAAAGATTACTTATGAAAAACCATTTACTTGGTAAATCAATAACATAATCCCAGGATTGCTTTTGTCTTCAAATGACATCCTTAAACACCTTAAACCCCACCCAAATTCCATTAAGAAACCCCTATACTCTTGCCACAATTGCTGTTACATGGCACATGCATTCTATATACTGCGCGCACTGCGCCTTCGCCATCAGACGTGGAATTCAGATGGTAGTTTGTACTTTCGTTTTTGGAGGGCATCAACCGTACTTACCAACATGTAACAGAAATTAGCATGTCACTATAATAACCACAAACGTTGAACTCCCACCCCCAAACACAGCAGACTTTCATGGCCATTGAGGTTTGTATGCAAAACATATGGGAGGGGTGCTACGGAAACCCCAAATACCAACAAAATACCATAATGGTACCACAGCGTGGTAT
>JAMKCH010019963.1:0-22313 GCA_023653785.1 Ophioderma brevispina | reverse complement strand
CATATGGAGGAGAACCTATCCAATGCATATGCAAGAAAGAAGTGCGAATACCAAGATCTAGTGGCTGACTGTGAAAGCAGAGGATGGTCTACATACTACTTTCCAATAGAAGTAGGAAGCAGAGGTGGCCGAGGGGTCTAAGGCGCTGAACCGTCAGCAGGGTATAAGATCGACCAAGCGGCCCTGGTTCGAGCCCCGCAAGAGTCGGGTTTCTTGGTCATACTCAAATAGTTCCTATAAGGTCGGAAATTGCATAAGCACGCAGCATTTATGTAGTGTGAATATGAAATTTCTCCTCGCTCCCACCCATTGCGTAGATAGAATGTGCAGGTATATGGAATGGGTGCCCGGCGCCTCATGGTTCGGAGAGTCATGTAAAGCTGTTGGTCCCGTGTGTTAGTGGAGTCAATCATGAGCACGTAAAAAGTTACAGACCTTATCGAAAAGAGTAGGGGATCATCCCGGGTCTGTTACCTGCACTCACCGCTCTAGGTACCAGAGTCCTATCCGGTTGGCCCCTTTGAGGGGCGTTGGACAGTAACAAGACAAGAAGTTTCTGCAATACATCAGTCAACAAATGCCTGGCATCCTTGGGCATTTCTAAAGGAAAGAGAAAGGCTATAACCGATACAGCAGCCAAAATTGCACTCAGATCGAGCTATGTCATCTGGCTCAGCAGACGCTCAAAGGCATTCAGACAAATGGAGCTACAAGCAACTCCAGTAATATGCTCTGAGGGAAGTGGAATGGTTGAGCGCTCACAAAACCAGGTTTAACCCGCCAAAGTCTGGTCCAAAGCCCAGAGACCTCAGAACACACTAATCTAGACAAATAGATACTGCATAAGGTGAATTTTCCCTACTAAGTTACCTTCACAGACATGACAGAGGGAGATATATCAGGAGTGCTTATATATCTTAAAACTGATAAAACTAGGCTCCGAAGGTGACAGCGCTGGTGTTCTACCAATGAACTATATAGACCGTATTCAATATGACGTCAGCCACCAGACATATTGGTGGACAAGATGCATACATTCCAGGACTACAATACATTAAGCTGTCAATCGATCCATGTTTAGCGATTGCACAGGGATCATTGACAGGTGAATGTATTGTAGTACTGGAATGCGTCTATCTTGTCCACGGTCTATTCCTACGAAGTCGGTGAGTAGTCTCCAGACACAAGTTGGGTGAGGACCTGATCACTTGAAATGAAAGCAATCCTTCCTTCATCGGTTTAGGATTTCTGGGCAGATACTTTCTGTGATGGCTATTGAAATCACCAGTTAAGGTACAAAAGCTGTCTTTTGGACTTGGACTAAATTATCAAGACACTTGTCGCAATAGTCAATGACTTTAGCAACTTTCTGTGGAGGGCAGTAGGCAATAAATGCAACGTAAGATAGAACCGCTCTTTGGTTGTAGATTGTTCTAAGCTGTCTGCTCTAACAAGCAGCAGGCCATTCTCGCGCGTGATGGATCAAGCATCCACTCCACACACTGTCATGAAATGTCCCTGTACACGATGTGCTATATAGGCCCTTCTTCGCTCCGCTCGGTCTCGGCTTCGCCCTCTACATGTCGTGATTGGTGATCTGTGTGCTTAGTATTTGTCACTCAAAATGATTAATCGTAAATACTCAATTCATTGATATTTGATAGTACTCCAAATATGTAAATAGTAGAGGCTTAAAATTGTCACAAATTCACGTATTTCATTGGGAAAATGTTAAAGGTGCATTTCGTGATTTCAGTACCTTCTGTTTTATTCATTGATCACTAGATATCCTTGAGAAAAGCATTATTCTCAAAATTTAAGCTGATCCCGATCTTGCGGTTTTGTGTTATGAGCAATTGCTCGTTTCCCACGGTCCCATAGGCGACTGTGCAGTAATTTCTGTCCGTTTACGGACAGAAAATACAAAATTGCGAATTTCTTACAGATACGACCGAATTTGCACGTAAGATTGGGCACACGTGGATTACTAAGGCTAACGGGTAACGGTTCAGATGATATAAATATCTCAACATTTTTAGGTAAGTCGGGGGGACGAGGCTGTGGATCACGAAATGCCCCTTTAACAACACATATATTAAATGCGCAACGAGATATTTCAAATACTTTGGAAAAACTATGATCAAACGAAAAAAAAACTATGATGATACGAAAAACATTTCAAACAATTTCTCAGCAGTTGTTACCAGGCAAATTGAGAGTTTTACTTTGTGTTCCTTATCATGTCACAACAAATCGCTGTCCCGTTCTCCTTTTAACATTGTGTGTCCCCTGTATCATGATTTGATGAACTTGTAATTGGTCTTGTAATCCCTCTGAACGTTCTTATTGAGGTTGCCTGGATACCTATATTGTACCCATTTGCACACAATCCGTACACAAACTGCGAAGTATTTCAATATCAGTTATACTTCTAATAAACCTCTCATATTCAATATGATTTTATTCTCCATTGTCCATTATTACACTTCGTACACTGTTAAAATTTCCGTAAATTAAGAAAACAGATTTTCCGTAAATTTCTGTTTTAGAAAACAATAAAAATAAAAAAACAAAAAACATAAAAAATGTTAATTTACGGAAATATTTCAAAAATTTCTGGCAGCAATATTTCCGGACTTTTTTTTGTGTTCCGTAATTTTAAATTACGGAAAAATTCTGTTAAAATACACATTTTTTTCCGTAATATGAGACAAATTTCTGTAAAATTACTGTCAAAGTTCCGTTAATTGACAGAAATTTCTGTAAATTTACCCTAAAATGTCTGGAAATACTGCTGCCAGAAATTTCCGTAAATTTACGGACATTTTTTTAACAGTGTATTTGTGTTTTTTAAATTCCATTGTTGTAATTGTATCTGTACTATTGCCCAGTATCTGTATGTAAATAATGTTGATAGACAAATAAATTAAATCTGAATCTAAACAAAGAAATCTGAATCTGAATGTACTGATTTCTAAATAGGATGGAAAAGACGATGGCGATGAGAACAAGGAGCGCGGTAACTGGGGCAGCCCAATTGAGTTTGTTTTGGCGACATTGGGTGCCGTGGTTGGATTGGGCAACGTGTGGCGATTTCCCTATCTCTGCTATCGAAATGGAGGTGGTGAGTTTGACAATCTGAATTGAGTAAATAGTTAACCGAGCAATCTTGAAGCAATATCGATACGTAATACTCGTAATTAAATAATTACCGCAGCGCCACCTCGAGCTTGTTTACAATAATAAGGAAAAGATATCATCTACTCCTCAAATATCGTATTTGCCGATACGCTAAGTATTTATGGTGTAGTGGTCAGCACGCTAGAACGTTAATCTAGCTGACCTGGTTCGATTCCCGGTAGGTAGAGGCCTATATTTTGAGAATATTCTTCTTCTATACTCCTTTAGTTCATAATAACTTGTTTTTCTTTAAGGTGCTTGTTCCGATTTTTTTGTATCGTGTTATCTACTTGGTATGAGAGCCTGACACTTGTATACACAGGCCACCAGGTACCGTGGGAAACAAACTTGCGGTTTTGATGCTAGACGCGATAATGCACAGTGCAACGCCCTATTCACTACTGTGCTAATATTGCTGGTTAATAATTGAAACAGCAGTTTTTTGTCAGTATCTTGAGAACGGAATGGATTTGAAAGCTGAAATTTCAGGAAGATAATGAGAAAAATACGGCCTTTCATCTGACATCAAAACTGATACTACTTCCGGGTAAATCAGGGGGTCCCAAAGACGATCGGAAAAGCACTTTAAGCCCTATTACCATATAGAGAGTGTGTACAAACACAGGAACACACGCACCCCACACCCCTCACACAAATATAATATATATTTATGTTATTGTTTATTGTCCCATTTAGGTGCTTTCCTGATTCCATATGCCATTATGCTGGCCTTAGCTGGGTTACCACTCTTCTTCCTCGAGCTTGCGCATGGACAATACTGCAGTCAAGGAACAGTGACATGCTGGTCAGTTATGCCGCTGATACGAGGTGAGCATTATACGAGGCTATGTCGAAGAACACACGGACCACATTTTTGGAAATTTTAGTGCAATCATTTAGAATCCTGTCGCCACATGATTAAGCATATAACAGAGTCTCGAAAAATAATTCTAAAGTGCATGCATTTTTTAATTTCAAATTAACACATTAAATTTGTGCATTCCGAAAAGACTTGTTTTGGAGAAGAAAATCAGCTCGTCAATATTTAAAGCAGATAGCATTTAGTGCCAAAATGGAAAATAGAAATAATCGTTTTGGTCTCAAACAACAAGACCCTTATCAACACGGCGGTTCTCGAACCACAAGTGTCGTCTGGTTGCGCGATCACTTGCTTTTATGATGAAGTTTGGCAATGATGATTAGAAAGAGAACACATGCACTGGAGAGAAGTATAATACAAAATGACCAAGTTTGAAGTAAAGTCAGGCATAAGTGTTTAGCCAGCAGACCATTTTGAAAAGTTTAACCGAATTGTACCCAATAACGACCCCTACATGACCTTTGACCCCAAAATGACCCCTCGAAAACGTGACCACAAAAGTGGTACGGCGAATCTCTACCACCATACCAAAACTCATATCCATACGTCAAAGCACGGCCAAGTTACCCAATAACGACCCCTGGATGACCTTTGACCCCTCGAAAACATGACCACAAAACTCGTACGGCGAAGCTCTACCACATACCAAAATTCATATCCATACGTCAAAGCACGGCCAAGTTACCCAATAACGACCCCTGGATGACTTTGACCCCAAAATGACCCCTCGAAAACATGCCCACAAACCTCGTACGGCGAAGCTCTACCAACATACCAAAATTCATATCCATACGTCAAAGTACGGCCAAGTTATCCAATAACGACCCCTGGATGACCTTTGACCCCCAAATGACCCCTCGAAAACGTGCCCACAAACCTCGTACGGCGAAGCTCTACCACCATACCATAATTCATATCCATACGTCAAAGCACAGCCAAGTTAGCTGATAACGACCCCTGGATGACTTTGACCCCAAAATGACCCCTCGAAAACGTGACCACAAAAGTGGTAAGGTAAAACTCCACCATCAAACCAAAACTCATATCCATACGTCAAAGCACGGCCAAGTTACCCAATAACGACCCCTGGATGACCTTTGACCCCTCGAAAACATGACCACAAAACTCGTACGGCGAAGCTCTACCAACATACCAAAATTCATATCCATACGTCAAAGCACGGCCAAGTTACCCAATAACGACCCCTGGATGACTTTGACCCCAAAATGACCCCTCGAAAACATGCCCACAAACCTCGTACGGCGAAGCTCTACCAACATACCAAAATTCATATCCATACGTCAAAGCACGGCCAAGTTACCCAATAACGACCCCTGGATGACCTTTGACCCCCAAATGACCCCTCGAAAACGTGCCCACAAACCTCGTACGGCGAAGCTCTACCACCATACCATAATTCATATCCATACGTCAAAGCACAGCCAAGTTAGCTGATAACGACCCCTGGATGACCTTTGACCCAAAATGACCTCTCGAAAACGTGACCACAAAAGTGGTAAGGTAAAACTCCACCATCAAACCAAAACTCATATCCATACGTCAAAGCACTGCCAAGTTAGCCGAGAATGACCCCTGGATGACCTTTGACCCCTCGAAAACGTAACCACAAAACTCGTACGGCGAAACTCTACCACCATACCAAAACTCATACCCATACGTCAAAGCACGGCCAAGTTACCCGATAAGGACCCCATGGATGACCTTTGACCCCAAAATTACCCCTCGAAAACGCGACCACAAAACTCGAACGGCAAAACTCTACCACCATACGAAAACTCATATCCATACGTCAAAGCACGGCCAAGTTACCCAATAACGACCCCTGGATGACTTTGACCCCAAAATGACCCCTCGAAAACGTGACCACAAAACTCGTACGGCGAAGCTCTACCAACATACCAAAATTCATATCCATACGTCAAAGCACGGCCAAGTTACCAATAACGACCCCTGGATGACCTTTGACCCCAAAATTGACCCCTCGAAAACGGGACCACAAACCTCGTACGTCGGAGCTCTACCACATACCTAAATTCATATACGTATGTTAAAGGACGGCGAAACGCATAGCCGGACAAACGCACAAAACAAATAAACAAACCCACAAAGTTGTTTTTTTAGTAATATAGATATGCAAATAAGCTAATTAAAATTAATGAATATGCAAATACAGCAGCCAAACGCTACGCACACCTCACTCTATCAGCCTACCAAGTTTGAAGTAAATGGGACATAGCATCTAGCCAGTAGAGCATTTCTAATAAGGTTAACCAAAATGTTTGAAAATATGTACATAAGCTACTTAAAATTCATGAATATGCAAATAATGCAGCCAAAAGCTACACATAATATTGTGGCACCTCATTCTATCATCCTATCAAATTTGAAGTAATAGCGTTTGAAGCATAGCGTTTAGCCTACAGAGCATTTTAAAAAAGGTTAACCGAGTCATATACGGACGGACATACAGACACACAGAAATTGGGACTTGTATGTGCCTCCATGAACATTCGTTCAGGCGACACAAAAATGTGTTTAACAACTGTTTAGTTAAACGAACGTTTATCTCTAAGATAGTGTGGTAGATAGGGTATGTTTTTAACTATGGTAAAAGCATCAAATTTATCATATTGTACCAAAGAAATTTGTAACGATCTATACTAACAGACTAACATATCTATATTACTTTGGAAAAATAACCTTTTCTCATAATTTTAATGAATTCTTACTTATCCACCTCACTACTTCAAACGTTTGTTTAGTTAAACGATCGTCAAACATCTTTTTGGAATACGGACCCAAATCTATTGATAAAAACAAACATGGTATGGTGTTGAAACGATATCTCTACTTGCATTAATTATAATTATGTTCTGTACGAAACACTGTTGACAATTATTATAACGTCGCCTTCAAGAAATCGTCACAATCATTTCGCTTCATTTAGGTGGGTGCTCAAAGACATGCCTTACAATTAGATTACTTAGATTGTAATATTCCCCATAGCAGCTCCCCGGCCAGACTTCGCTTGGGTAGACGAGGCAATTGAGATAAAGTATCTTGTTTGTGGGCAACACAAACACGTTGCCCACAGTGGGGCTCGAACTCACGATTTTAACGGTCTAATGATCACAAGTCCTGCACTTTTCCACTAGACCACACGTGCTCTCCACACGTGCTTTCCGAATCGAAATCTTTGTTTTCTTCAGAGAAAGAAATATCTATCGATATTTCAAAAATGGATTATATTTTACTTTTTCTACAGGAATGAGTTATGGCCAACTTCTCATAGGTTTCTACGGCAGCATTAGCTACAATGTAGTTATCATGTATTGTTTTTACTACTTCTTTGCTTCTTTCACGCGAGTTTTACCTTGGATCGGCTGTTACCATGAATGGAATACTCCCCTCTGTACAGACCTAGCAAGTGACTGTTTCGAAGCCGGTGGAATTATCTCTTTTAACAACACTTGTTTACGTTTGTCAGAGCTAAGTGATAACGAGCTTGACTTATACAATATTTCAAAAATAGATGAGGATGATTTCAACGTAACAGATTACACAGATCCGTTTGAAGATTTCCGGGTGACACCAAGTGAAGAATATTGGAGGTAAGAGCGCTGAAGATTAATAGTGATCCAATCTCGCCACTATCCATAAATACCTGTTATCCTTGTAATGAAGAACGAACCATGGAAGCAGCGCGTCCTACGAAGGATACCACAACCACCCTTCGGTAGACGAGGGTTAAGATAATATGAGTTTAGGGCTTTAGATTGAAGGAACTATCAATGATTTGCTAAATCAGAAAATCGAAAAAATCATCAAAAATCAGATTTTTGCATTTTTGTAACAAGTATAGATATCCTAATACCCTGCAAGTGATTAGTCCAAAAGCAACCTAATAAGGACAAAATCGGATATTTTGCCTTTTTTGTCCGTTCGGACACTTACTACAACACGTAATTGAATGGACATTCATATTTTTAAACAATCATGTTTTTTCATATCTGCCAATTTTTCAGTTGGATAATGAGGGTTCTACAGACTTACTCTTCAACTTGATAGTGTCTTTAACTTTTAAAATGTTAGCGTTTTGGTAGAAATATTTCTCCGATCTTCAACTTGCAATCAAAAGTCTTCAACCTAAGACTGAAAATAAAGAGGTGGACCCCTAACAAGAATTACGCGTTCCGTAATTAAGGTGTCCCCACAGATATTTTGTTCATATGCAAATTAGCTCATTACTATTCATTAACACGTTGATATCTGAACGCAAAACTTTGAAGCACCAAAAGACATCATGGCCTACCACCCTACCAAGTCTAAAGTTCATGGGTATTTGATTACACTGTAAAATGTTGGTTAACAAGTTTTTTAAAAGTTTAAACAGTGGTTTCACGGGTGAACTGAACAACCCGCTGATGACATGTTTTATTGATATGCTAACGAGCTCATTAGCATTCATGAACATGCGGATATCTTGCAGCAACACTTTACAACACCAGAACTCAAAATGCATGGTCTACCACTCTACCAACTTTAAAGTTCAAGGATAGTTGCGTTTTGTCGGTACAGAGGATTAATGAACAGTCACAGACACATGCAGTCAGACATACAGCTAGACATAGACATCGGTCCCGATATCATAAGCCACCATTTCTTGTGGAGGCCAAAAATCATCCACAATTAGTTGTCTTTTAAAGGTAGATCTTTACTTTGGGTATTTTGCCCTAACAGGCATCATGTCTTACAGGAATCGGATTCTATGAACGATAACTGGTGGTTTGGTATGGCAACTGGTGCTTTGCCTGATTTTAGCCTGGGTGGTGGCGTATCTGTGTATGATCAAGGGAATCGACTCCATTGGAAAGGTAGGATGAGGCTGGGGCTAATATACTATAGGTATATTCATCCCAGGGATGAGGCATTTGAGAAATTAAATGAGAAAATATGGAAACGCTACTGTGTTTTATTTAAATGAGAAACCTGTTAGTTCTATCGACCTTCTAACTATGAATAAGTACGTTATGGTTAACACTGAGTAGGAAAATAAGTTATATAATTGAAGTACGTTGACGAGAGTAGCCCTATGGATTCTCAGCTTCAAGGCAGGTACGCCAAAAGTTGGTCTTCAAATCAGTTTGAATTAAAAAGGCATCCTCCAGGGCGATCCACTGTCCCCAATTACAGTACTTTCATTTTGTGCTTTAACATGTTTAATCCGATTATCAATTCTTTGGAACAAAATATCTATTATGGCTGTGGTATCACAAATACTAAGATAATTACAACTTCGTTTGCGGATGAGTTTTGTATAATTAACGATAACAAAAGAACACATCAAAGACTCATAGTGTAATCTCTGATCAAACCAAATCTGAACTTAAACTGAAGCCATCCAAACGTAGATCTTTGTCCATTTGCCGGGGATCGGCAACAAGTGTCCCTTCACTCTTACTGGAGATGAGATTTTGATTCCTGATCGAGATCCACGTACGTTTTTCGGTTCTTTTGTTACATTTAGGAACAAACCTGCCAAGGGTTTACGATTATATTCGTGAAAAACTTAATGATGGTCTCGATTTTATTGACAAATCTCTTATCATGCTTATCAGAATTACTATTTCAAGTTGCGAGTGTATGCCGATTTCTTTCTCCCATCCCAGGATCAATTTTTTGTTTTGGGAGGAGGGAAGGGGGAAGGGGGAAAGAAAATGTTGGGTGGGGGAGAATGTTAAGTGAATTAATTTACAGATAAAAATTCACGCGAATTTTGACGGTTATACCCTGGTTATTCATGAGTTTTGGCGGTGCATTGGGTGGGAACTGGAAAGAAAAACTGGGTCAACCATGTCCCCCGTGGCGCCGCGAGTGCGTACTACTGAATTAACTTTTCTTTCATTTCTCTACAGGTTGTCTACTTCACAGCCACATTTCCGTATGTGATACTCGTTATCTTACTCATACGTGGTCTCACACTACCTGGCTCCATAGAAGGGATTAAATTCTTTCTTTTACCCCGCTGGGAAATATCTTGCCAATTCACGGGTAATTCTGATTAACCGATTCTTAGTAGTTTTGTTTTCATTATGAAATTTTAATTTATTTATAAATGTATCATCAATAGGATCAATTGATGCCCTGACTTAAGTGGGCGATAATCGATCGTCGAATTCGAGTGCTTGATCACTTATGTGCCTTTCGTTTTTAATTATCTTTTTGATTTGATCTATTTTGTCGCCGGCGACATTAATTACATTAATTCAGCACACGACGCGGAAATGGCGTGTATGACAAGACAACACACGCCAGAGTTGAATTCTCAAACATTAACCGTTGTTTAAAAAACCGGTCGTTGACGCTTTTATTCCAGGAGCAATCAAGATGACTGCCAAACAAGTCACCAATCTTGCCCCGCTTAATCATGTGTTGAGCTATAAATGCTTCATATTCAAAAAGTGGCCTAAGGAGGTTGTTTTCATTTTTGGAGGTCAGTAATCCAATGAGCACCTTATAAGGTTGTTACGTGATTTTTCTATTCATTTGCATGTGAACAGCTGTTTGAGGTGGCAGTTAGTGATTAGTTGAATGTTCATAAATTATAACATTGTAGCATAATGTTGGGATATTTAGGAATTAACATAGAAGTAATATGTTGAAGAAATTATTTCTTGTTTTAAACGTAGGAAATTGGCCTTATAAGTATAATATCAATATGACAAGTAACCAGGGATTTCGCATCTCGGTAGGTGTCGACTAATGAGAAGATGCTGGGTTTTTTGTAGCCAATTCCCAGACAGTATTTCGTTATATAAATGAGCTTTCGGGGGTTTTCTGGGCGGCATCATATCTCGACGCTCTGTGCGCCTTGATTGGCTGTGACCCCTACTTTCGTTGGAACCTACTGGTCGGATTGCTGTGGGATCCTGGCTGTTGTATAAAACTACCTGTAAATTATTTCTTCTTTCTCCGGCATTTTGAGATTTAATCGTAAGAAGAGCAATGGTAGGGAGATACAGGTAAAAGATGTATAATTGAAGAAGACAGAAATAATATTTTGTTAGAATTATTAAAAAAGCAAGAAAGACGAACCGTACGTTGCAAGAAGAAAGGCATGGCCAGAAGACGTTTACATATATATTAAGAATAATAAAATGATTTCATGTGTGATTCGAAGGAAACGTAAGGAATAGCGTGTCTATGCACGTACAATTATATTAAAATCGAGCGGTCATTTTTTCTATGTACTGTAACTGGCCAAGTACAAAAGTACTTCCCAGCGGCAATTTGCAACCCCATTTCCAGTTCTCGAGCTCCTTCACCTCGCTCCTACCAAATCTGAGTGGTACTCTTCGTACTCCAGATTTCACATTGGCACTCCAAACCTGTCCAAGTGCTCCGAGCTCTTCTGCCTCGCTCACTGCTAACTGCGGGTAGTGTTCATCCTACACTAGACTTCACACCGGTGTTCCAACCCTGTCCAAGTGCTCTGAGCTCATCTGTCTTGCTCCTACAAAGCTCCGAAGTGGTGCTCCGCGGACTCTAAACTGCACAGCAACTCCACATGTCCAAGCGCTCCAATCTCCTCCTTCTCACTCCTAACCCCTACCGCCTCTAACTGACTCTCCTCCTCAACGAGTATCTCCCAGCTCGCCTGCAAGCCTAAGCGCTCTTGCGTCGCTCTAAAACCCTGAGTGGGTACCCTCCTGCTCCGACTTCCCCACAGGACTCCAACCCTATCCAAGTGCTTTGAGCTCCTCTACGTAAATTCTACATACTTCAAGTGGCGCTGGCTCCTGTTCAGGACTTCGTACCAGCACTCCCAACCTTGTCCAAAGGCGACAAGTATCACTCCTACCGACCATGAATGGCACGCTCCTGCAACGAGCTTCGCATCATCACACTCCTGCCAAACCTTTTTCGCCCGAGCTCTTCCGTTGGTGTAAAACGCTAAGCGCATCAGAGCAATAAGACTGCATAAGCATAAGACTGCATAAGCATAAGATAATCGTATCTACGGAGCATAAGCTCATAAGAGCATAATCGCATGAGAGCATATAAGACTGGCAATAGCATAATAAATAACCGTATATACGGAGCAATAACGCATAAGAGCTAAACCACCATAATATCCATAAGACTGCGTACCCAAGCCGCAATAAGAGCTAGACTGCATGACCAACGAATAACGTAAATGTACACATAATCCGCATGAGAGTCATAAGCGCATAGAGCATAAGACTGCATAAGCCTAAGAATAACATTTCCTAAAGGGCATTTAGGTAAAAAAAATTTGCGATTTTTTTTTTTCTCGAAATTTTGCAAATTGGACCCATTCTAAGGGTTTTTCTGCCCTTTAACAAAAACGGCGATTTTAACAGTGTTGCCCCTCCTCCTTTTCTAAATTGGCAACCTTATCCAAGGATTCTTGGCAGAAAATGGGACCAATGTCCATTTGGGAGGCCATCCCCGTATGGCCTTGACGTGTGTACCCCCCTCCCCCCCCGATAATATGCCTCCGCGGATGTATGGTAATCGAATGCGTTTTACACATCCGTGCACTTATGCTCCGTCTAGGCTCCGTGGGGCTAGCGTTTTACAACACTCCTATGCTCTCATGCGTAAACGCTCCGTACAGATACCGTTATTCTTACGCTTAAATGCACGTACCTATGCGCATGCTCTAGGCTCCGAATCTACGCGGTTATTTCTATGCTTATGCACTCTTTATGTTCGTATTCTCTTAATGATATATGTGCTGTAAAGTACGGTTATTCTTATGCTTTACACTCTTATGCGATTATGCTATTACGATTAGTCTTAATGCATTATGCACTCTTATTGCGATTATGCTCCTTAGGCGATTATGTGCCGTATATACGTGTTATTATTATGCTTAATGCACTTTATGCGTATTATGTTCCTATACGTTAGTCTTATGCTTATGCATTTTATATTCGATTATGTCCGTATACTGTATTCTTTGCGGAAATGCACTAGTTGTTCATATCCCTACTACATATCAGCCATCTTCAACCTTGCTCTCCCGCATTGGTTTCCTGTGTGACCTGTGTACACGTGCACCACTACCACTTACGAAAAAAAAATCAGGTGGTAAACTTCTCCTTTAGTTAGATCGTACCCCCAATTGTTCACTTCCAGTAGGTATCTTCCTCGACAGATTCCAGGTCACCCTTTTAATCTAAGCTTGACTCTGACCGCCCAGCTTAACGAGGGAATGGTTTTTGAGGTATAACATTTCCTTTGTCGTTTGTAGGTACCAGGACTGTGGGGAATATCACCTACAACTGCTTCCCTCTTGACCAGACACATTAACCAGACACACCTTCCACTGCGTACAATGTACGCATGCTTGTAACAACCAGTTGTTGTATATGCAGCAGCATTTTAAAGTGAACTCAATTACTGAAGATAAGAATGAGACCAGAATAAGAGTACTGTAGGATTAACATTATGATGGCTATTTTGGGATTGGCCCGCGGTACAATCACCCCATTTAAGTTAATTTATTTGAATGAATGACTTGACCCCACAGTAAATATAACCGGACGCCATAAAATAACACCAAGTTTAAAGATGTAACTATATACTCAAAACATGATTAGCGCCATCTTGATGGCCTTACGGCATCCATCTTGGATTGCCATGATGCATGGCTCTCAATGGTTTCAATATTGATTTTCCTGGACCCTTCACCAACTTAAAATGTTTACTACAACCGCACGACTACTATAATAATTGAGCCCTATATGCTCCCAACATATTTGGCTGCCATATTAACGAACTTCTTGTTAGCCATCATGGGGGGGTTTTTTTTCTTGGATTGACCATGAATACTCATGCTCGTGGAATTGTTTTATGGATCCTTGATCTTCAGAAACGGTGACTGATCCACAACGACCGCTATAAGTAAGTTTTAAGACTGAAAAATCCAGTTCCGCTGCTGACTAACACGTTTACTATATCCATCCCCATAAACAAGAGCATCGTGCCCATCTAATAGCAATGAAACACAGGTACACTATTGTAATTTAAACAGTGTCACATTGTTTGACCTTTGCCTTTCGTGCCGGAATAGGTTACAACTGGGCTTCGCCTTTAAAATGTTTCTATGGGACATAATACAATAATACTCTCTAAATAAATGCTGCAATCAAACATGATGTAACATATATTAATACTGCTTCTAGTAAAATGCTGTGGCTTTACACAATAATTAACGCAATTGACCTTTGACCTCTGGGTCACATTGACTAACCCCCACCCAACCCCCTCCCCAGGAGACCCAAACCTGAATGTTGTTATGGGGACATAGACACAATAGAGTAAATATAACACCGCATCTAGCAAATACATACGGATTAAACAGTTAATACAAGACCATATGACCTTGACCTGCTGCGAAGCCAGTATCTAGCCTTCAGACTTGGCCCCCTTCTAGATGTTCTCGGGACCTAAAGAAGTAAGTGCGCAAAAGTTGGCGTTTTAATCAAGCTGCGTCACGATCTTGCCAAATTTTGGCTCTAACAACTGAACTATTTTGTTTTAATATCAATGGGTTCGAGTCTATGATATTCATTAATAGACACATTTGTGATTAAAGGTGCAACGAGAGATTTCACATATCTATTGTCCCCTAAAAAATCGAATACTGATTTTTGCCCTATTTAAAGCTTTCCATCAAAAATTCCCATCTTAAAGATTAAGCTGAAAATTACTTCTATGGTACAGAAATTGGAACTTTCTAATTTCGTATATGGGCACATACGAAATTCAGCCTCTTTTTTATGAAATACAAGCAAATCAAATCGCCTTTTGTTCTCTTTTTAGACATTCTGTCGTCAAATACTAGGTAAGAGATCATATTGAATGTCTAATGTATATAAAATACTATGTGACACAATATTTGATGTCTCATAATCTCTCGTTGCACCTTTAAAGTTACGGCCAAACTTAAAAGGTTAGCCTGCAAATTAAATGGTTGTCTTCTTTAGCAGATTATTAATGTCGCTATCTGCTTTTGGGTATGGTATTTGTATGTGTAAATATATCTCTATTCTTCTAAGGGCCTAGACGATCATTTGCGAGCAAAGAAGACGAAATGTATATTTTCTGAAAATATGGCCAGTTGCCGCTTCCGCTTAAAATAGGAAGAAGGTAACATCCTGTGCAAAAAATAATTTTCCTTATTTTACGCACCAAAGAACTTACCCAGTACTAGAGTGAATATGCAGAGAATTTATTGTTGCCTCGTAGTATATTTCGCTAATAATTATAATAACGATATGGACCATTTGAATTATGAAACATTGGCATAGAATGAAATTTGGCAAGACTTTCCATATGTACCCCGCGTATATATTTAATGATACAACATTTATTTCAATTTGGCCTTTGATCAAAAACGGAAATAAACAGCTAATAAAAAAACATTTTATGTTGCATTGTACATATGGAAGTCTTGCCATAATTTTAATTATAATAAAAAAATAACCTTTTCGCAGTAAAGCAATATTTTAAATATTTTTTTTAAAACCAGCAGTCAAACAATACGCAATATTTTGTGAAAAGGTCATGTATCAATTTTTCCATGATGAATAGCTTATACGATCCCGGTCATTAAACAAGTAACAAATTTGTATTGTCGTTTGTGTCTTGTATCATCTATTTAAAATTGTCTCTTTGTATCGCTTGGTGCACAAACATGTCGGGTGGCGAATCCATATTGAATACGGTATAGACCGTATTCAATATGACGTCGGCCACCAGACATGTTGGTGGACAAGATGCATACATTCCGGACTACAATACATTCAACTGTCAATCGATCCATGTTTAGCGATTGAACAGGGATCATTGACAGGTGACTGTATCGTAGGTACGGATAGCCGTCTATCTTTGTCCAACCAACATGCTGGACTTATTGAATACGGTCTAACAGTAATGATAGGGTTATATCACGCCACTCGACTAAAGCTAATTAGTAGCTTGGTTAAAGGAGAAATATTAATTTACCTACAAATATATGGATTTTATATGCAGGTATTGGTTGGACGCAGTGTTCAGATTTTTTACTCCCTTGGCTTGCGAGCGGGGGTATGGCCACATGGCTTACTACAATAATTCCATCACAAGGTTATAAGTGAGTGACAATTTTTAAAAAAAATAAATATTGAACCAGAATGCAGTAGAGGGATCAATATGGTAGTTTAAATTGAATTTTAATTGAAATTGAATCTTTTCAAAGGACGTAGTTACACTCTTTCCTTGATTTTCGCCAAAAAAAAAAAAAAAGATGCTCTCTGCAATGTTTGCTCGGCGAATTTGTCTATTCTCGAAAACTTTATTTAGGAGGTACCAAATTGCATATCAAATGGGGACTGGGTGAAAATTAGAGGGAGGACATGTACAATTTGAATATATTCATGTTTTGAAGTGAACCGTGACTCGAGCTTCAAAAGACAAATGCCAAAATAACAGTACTTTGGTGATGTAGCACTCTGCTCTCAAACTACTTTTCATTAAATGTCATAGTTTTGAAGTCATAGGTAAAATTAGATAATGGTGGATATTTTGAAGTATTTGAACATGCGTAAACAGTTAGTTTTATAACGGATAACGCTTTCGAATTTTACCAAGCTCACAATCGATGCATGCGTCGCATATGTGCGGTTACATTGTAACAAGCAACAAATCCGCAGAGTAAATGAATAATGAACTGTAAAAAATACTTGGAGGACATTTTATTACTTAAATATTTAAAAAGTCGATATTCAGTCCTGTTATATATGGTAATTTCCATCGGCGGAATGCATGCACCATTTACCAAAGAGATAGGCGACAACAAATAATTGGTTTTTTGTTTAACAATTGAACTCTATGTCGGATAAATCTATATTAGCGTTATAGGTTGTGCGATGTTTGTGCTAACTAATGCCAGACGATTTTGTCACCACCCTATTGTCGTTTCGGGTCCTTTCAAATTTACCAAAGCGGTCACAGGTGATTCCTCTCGCTTACTCTAGATCAAGCAACTTAACTGCATTGTAGAAACGCCAAAAACCAGAACAGATAGAGCTGTGAGCTGAGAGTTTCGAGTCCTATAGTCGATATCTTGGCAAACGGGTGAAAAAGCGCATTACAATCTTCAGATGTTGCCTGTACCAAGAAAGTTGGCCCCAAGAGAAAAAAAAAAAAAAGGTTTTGTTGTTTGCTGCGCCTGTATGACAGTGATATGTTATACACTGAAGAGCATTTTTCCGAAACTACTGACATGTTTTGAGAATGTTTTGGTCAAATTCAAACAAGCCAAAACACTTTGTCAATGGTGAATATTAACTCATTATAACTCTTTCATTGTGTTTGAAAATCATTGCTTTCATGTTGTTGCAGCTAGGGAAATATGCCCAAATTGTTTAAAACTAATTAGTACTCATCCCTGCACTTAAAATAATTTCTTCAAAACAGGTGAGAATGAACTAATTGAGTGTTGGAAAAACTCTTAGTTGTTATGGTGTAACTTGAACAGTACGGCTTTAGCATGGATATCGAGCCAAGTACAATGTTTTTTTGTTTCATTCAAAAAAACCAGGCCCTTCTTTTTTTACCAGAATGACAACTTGCATTTTAAAGGAAATATTGTAATTTAAGCGCTTATCAGGAGAATATTAATACAACTTCTCATATTGTGTTTCAGAGCAGAGGCGTTATTAATGCTATTCTAAACAGTGGTAACTAGTATCTTGCTGGGTTGTTTATATTTTTATATCATTGGATCATGGCTCATGAAAATGGTTAAGCAGAGTAGACCACTGTATATCGCAGGGTAGGTAGGTTTATGTTCTCTGTTGATATCCTTGGAAATTTGGAGTCCCATACTCTCTTTTCAGAGTTCCACTCCTAGTTTTGAGAACCACTAATTAAAGATTGGTTAAAGTCCCAGGAAATGCATATAGAATTTTGTGGTTTGTGTCAAGGCTTACAAGGAGGCCAGAAAGCATTCAATATTTGGGTTGGTGATAAAGAACTTTGTGGGTACCATTGATTTTGTCAGAACGATAGAAAATTCCAGGTGACTGGTGATGTGAATCTATTCACGGACATGAATGATAATCAATAGTTTTCACAAATGGACGTCAATAGTAGTGTATTCTTTGCTTTAGCCCTGTTTATTGCAATTGTAAGGTCCCACAAACTTTGGGTAGGTTATTTCGTCTCATTTCCTGCGGACCTTTAAAGCATCATTTGGTAGTTTTGATTTAACTGGTGACCTCTTCTTAGTTTACCAATATGGTGCTAAAATGTTAGTACTGTAAATCGCGTTAAATATCTTATGGGGATTTACAGTAAAATTGAGAAAGGGCTTGTAGGCAGTAAAGGCTATACAAAACTAACCGGCTGACGTAAGGATAACAAAATCTTGGGTGGACTACTTACTCGATTCATGCGATATGTGACCCCGTACCATTCGTGCAGAGGTTGGATGAATGAAAATTCCCTGAGGCGCCAGGATCTTTTGTTAGTACATGTTAATTGTGAAAACAATTGTTAAGCCCTGCAATACACGATAGTGGGTTGAATATGCATGAATGAAATTGTAGTTAGGGGAAAGCCGGGAGTGATTAAATGACCGGAGTGTCCTCCAAGATGATCCGGTGTGGCACGTACATTTGAATTCTTATTTTCCCTCTACGACTTAATTGAAAGGTCCAAAACTCCAGGGGGGACGAACATATCAATGCAAATCGAGTTAGTATCTTGGTGCTTTTTGGCATGGCATCTGAAAACAATTTGTAATGAAAAGGCACTAGTTATGTCAAGAAAGATGTAATTAATGGTGACATGTGTGTGGACTGGTATATTTTCTCATCTCAAATAAATGGCATTGGACAAGCAAAATGAGGCAATTTACTTCCGCCCGCATAAATTAATCATCCGATGGCCCACTATGAGCCTACCGCTCGCTTGATGCATTCGGCGTTAGCACTGATCTCTTTATTTTTTTTTTTTTTTAACCCAATAGATTGGAAACCTGGGCTTCGTAATGAGGCACTGACGGCCATATGGTAATCCAAAAAAGAGCCCCAAGCAGGTGGTTAAGAGCCGGTCATTTACACAATATTATGTTACCATTGAAATGTGATAAGCCAAATAACAGACAATAGTCGTGTCCACAATTATTATCGGTTCTAATTTGGTCGGTATTAGTGGCGGACTTAAAGTGGCAGTGAGACGCGCACTGAATCGGATCAAATTTGTCGGTAGGATTAATATCTTGATTAAAACGGGGCAGATGTGAACGAGCAATGAAACGGGTATTAGCGCTTATTCGACATAAGCTTTAAGTCCGAGAAGCATTAATATTTCCGGTTATTAGTGACGTAAGTGATCAAGGACAAATGCATCAGAGTTATAAACTTACCCAACAGAAGGTTAAAATAATGATTAAAATGTAAAAAAAATATGTGAAAACATACGGTACTTATAGAATCTGTTTATTCATGAGGAACCTAGAGCCACCATTGAAAAAAAAAACTTCTCCAACTGACCATTTAAATGGTAATTAATGGCAAAAACCATTCATTTTGGTTGGAAAATGGTTATTTTTCTGATGACAACCATACAAAAGTAATGCATGTCCGTACCGTGATGAAAGTGTCCGTCCGTCATGATTTTCAAATTTCCATTTGGTTGAAGATATATTTAATTGATCTAAGCTTAAACTTCTTCACACGTATTGCAGGTCAATATACAGTGAGATAGCTCGAGCAATGTTTTTTTTTTCTTCTAATTTCCTGACCTGCTAAGAAAAAAAACTACTTTGGTACTTCTTTATCATCATCACGTATGGACAATTTTTGCATCAAAATGCAACATCCTTGTGACAGAACTATTTCTTTAGCAACAATTTTCAAATATTTTTTTTTTGGGTTTCCTTAGATTAATGTTCGCTTAACAAAAACCTTTAGAAAAAAGTTTTAAAAGTAAACAACTAACCAAATTTTATATAGTGAAAAAAGTCCGCTTGTGATGTTGTTTTTAAAACCTCCGTTACAAATGAACTGATCCAGTCTCAACCCTTGTAACTTTTTTAAAACCATGGTCCAAGTACCTTGGGATCGAGGGATATCCTTTAGTGATTTTCACACACAAATCTTAAAATCATATCTTCACCTTGATCTATACCCCAAACCGATCAGACTCAGCTTTGCTCGAAGAGGACGAGGTAAGGAGAGTCCTGTTTTGGTTTTACATTCGAACATGCAGAAGGATGCTGAGCTGGCTTTCCATCTGGGGCGTAACGCGTAACTAGACATCTAGTCAAGGGTGGGCAAGGACCTGAAGATTTTCTTCCCTTGCAAGTGGAGGGGCAAAGATTAATTTTCCTCCGAATCAGTGGCGTATCCAGGATTTTGGAAACAATAATGTAGGATTTGGGAAACGTTTAATGTATTCGCTTCGCTCGCCGGTTGACTCTTTTTTTTGTCGCAAAAAGAGACGGGGTCAGCATCAGCATGCTGTAAATTATAACATCAAAACATCAGCTTCTCACTGGCTCTCCTCTTCTCTTTTCTCTTTCCTTCCTATTCCCTTGCCTTCAAAATTTCTCCCCATTTTTTTCCAAGAGTGGATGAGTCGCTCACTTCGCCCACCCCGAGCAACGCCACTGCTTTCCGTGCTTTACTTCAGAAAAGACAAAAATGCCAGCGTTAGTTCCGATAGAGCGTCCACACGTACTTTACTATATAGTACCGGTGTGGCAGCAGGTATAGTCTGGCGGGAGCCATAGTCCGGGCTCCATAGACGATAACGGAATAAAGCGTGAAACTAATGTTACGTGAAGAGTCAACTGAATCGAGTGCCATATTCTGTACCGTTATAGCCGGACTATGATTACGGCGGACAATAATTACTTCTACACCGGTCATAAGTTTATGACCGGACTTAACTCTGCTCTTCTTCGGCATTAAATCGTCGGATTTAAGCCTCGTTAGGGCCGATAGAGTTAAATCCAATCCGCGTTCACACTGCCATTTTATATCCGACACTAATACCGACCAATTTAGGTCTGACTTATGTATACGACCGCATGTGGAGACGATTACAATAGGGTACAATAGGCGTGAAGGGGATTATCGGATTTAAAAAAAAAATCCATCGGACATGAGCCTGATTAAAATAATACCAAATAACTACACGTATGGACGCAGCTTACAGAATCAAGTCAATTCAGTGAGCTCATTGTATTTGAAGTTGCGCGCGTATGGGATGACATGTCTCTAAAACGGGCACCCGGGATACAATTTCTGTTAAACAGGTGTCTTTGGAATGCTATTGTGTTCGGTAGACCAAGATGTCCGCCGGTTGCTTCATTCATCTAATATACAATTACTGTTGTGTAGCCAATCCATTGTATAGAGATCAGTGGCGTTTAGTGATTCAAAACTAAAACATTTCTGGTCACTATGGCCCGTATTCCAAAAAGGGGTTTAGCGCGATTTTAAGCTAAACAAACGTTTATATGTGCGATAAACGTATAGCTTAAGTAAGCTTAATTCCAGAAAGGAGTTTAAAGTTAAACGCAATTTTAACTCCGCCAAAATGCATCGAAATTTAAACTAGGTGCGGGGCTAGTTTAAGAAGTGTTTTAGTGTGTGTTTTCGCCAAGTGCACGGCTCATTGCACTGTCCAATTAACAACAGCAATGGTGCACATCATTCTCGCCCAGTTGGTGTAGCACCTTAAACGCTACGGAAAGCCATAATACACTTTGTGCGCTCATCCATCAAAAGACAATAGGGCCTTTTATACACTCAAGCTAGCGTCTTTAAATAACGACGATGTTACTCATGTTTAAAGCTTCTGTTTAAGTAAGCTTTGGATGAACTCACTTCTTATTATGAGGAAAACCACCTACGTGCAAATCCATCTAAGACACAGGTGTGTGCTTTCCATCTACGCAACCGTGAAGCCAAACGTCAGCTTAAAGTTACCTGGTCTGGAACTCCCCTGGAGCACTGTGATAACCCTGTCTACCTAGGAGTCACCTTGGACCGCACTCTCTCTTATAAGACCCACATTGAGAAGACGAAGAGTAAAGTATGTTCACGCAATAACATCTTGAACAAACTCACTGGCACCAGATGGGGTGCTCGCCCACTTACCCTAAGATCGACGGCACTTGCCCTGTGCTACTCATGTGCAGAGT